>BQNB010130546.1:0-17790 GCA_026074375.1 Tanacetum coccineum
CGACGAACGCGCACCTCCTAACTACGACCTAAGAAAATCAATAGTACTAGTTAGTCTCTAAATGATATGCTCAGACCAATTATACGTTTATTAGTCAAGTTATTAATCTAGATTGTCACTATAAGTCATTTTTAGCATTACTTATGAAATTACCAAATCTGTCCTGGTTTTTAGTCCACTTCCGGTGTTCCATTAACTAAGTTAATGATCTTTATAATTCTCGTCCTCTGACCAGGTGTTAGTATAGTGTCTTAGGTGTGTCTACAAAATTTTATAGATCTTTCTATGTGTTTAAATTACAAAAATGCCCTTATCCATAAAATGGGTCAGTTCTGGACACACCATCTTGTACAGGCCATAAAATAGGTTTAACTTTGAATGTGATTTCTGGGTTTCTAGTGACATCAAATACATATTATGATTTAGTTCCTGACTGATTTTTAGGGCTCCATGTGCTAGTATGAGTGAGTTACAATTAAAACACAACACTTGACCAAAATAGAAAAACTGGACTGTTTTGACCACCCTTACCTCCTTGGCCCAAGTCATACCCAAACTTGACCCATATTTTATGAAATTTATTTTTTATATAGTTAAGTCTTATATCAAACCTTGAGAGTTGGAGTTTCATAGAAAGACCATTTTATAATTTATCTATAGATTTTTAAAGTTTCTTAATAAAACCAGTCCACCAATTTCAGAACCATTTTCGTATTTTGACAAACCAATCTCTATTTTAATGCTTGAATATTGACATTTTGAAAACTAGACTCTGGATAGATAATTTTAGGCTTTTGAAACACATCAAAAGCTACTTTATCAATGAGTTATAACTTAAATAAGATGGATGTTTAAAAATCACAGCCCATTATTTTGAGTTTTACCAAAACTTGCATGCACTTATTTTTATCCAAAACACTCAAAACGACCCAAATGACTCTTGAAACTATTTCATATGCTATACTCCCTATCTATAAAAAATATCAGCAGCTACTTTAGAAAAATATGGACCCATTGCATGTACAATCAACTCCCGTTTAAGCATAAAAACATGATTTTTACGTATGTTCTCACCACTAGTATTGCCATTTAACCCTCCAAATCACCCAAAACGACCAAACTGATGTGTCGTTGTGTGGTGTATATTTTTATGATTCAAGTTTTAAATTTATATTTTACCGACTTAACCAAAAACAACACTTTAACGGGCAGTGTACCCGGTCGGTGGTAGATTCGTGGTAAGTAGGGTGTCGAACACTTGAAGCGAGGTTAAATCTCTCAATTTATTAATATTTTGGTTTATCTAATCTAAGTCAAAGCTATGCTAATACTATGTTAGTTCTAATCCTAATTCTAATAGGTAAAAGGGGGGGTTTCAGCCTAAGAGACTGGCACGAGTTTGGTTGGTGACTACAATCAACTCAAGACACTTTAACCCACACAAGCAAATTAATAGAAGATAAAAGAGCGATCAAGCCTTATAATAGAAAAACGTACTAGCCATCATTAATCCGATTGGAAGTTGGTTTGTTTATTTAGTGCAATGATTACTTATCTCGAAGACGCATATCATTCTTAGACTTGTGCATGACTTTATCCTAAGACCTAGACACATTAATTCTATCACAATTAAAGCATCCACATAAAGCATCCTTATATATTGATTATAATTCATCTAAAGGATGACACCATGTATGTCGAACGAACCCTAGCTCATAGAGACTTTACCCACTTATTGCTTAATGGTAACTTGTGTTAGGTGGTAGTCCACAATCCAAACTATACCAATGATCAGAACTTATTAGTCAGTACTAAGCCACTACCTACTACGGTACAACCAGTTCAATCGAGGCAAGCAGGACATTATTAGTGATCCTATTTGTTCCACCTATACGCATTACTATATGGAGAGCTATCCCAAACTCTTAGCCTACGCCCAAACAACACCAAAGTTGCAGTGAATTAAATATGTAGGACTAGACCTAGTTGAATGATAGGTCACATACTTAAGCACGTAAACAAGTATCATGTGATAAACATAATCAATAAATCAATGATAAATTAAGAAACCAAGATATAAACAAAACCAAACATTCAGATCTTCATAATAATGGCTAATACCTGAAGGTATTAGCCTCCAAACATCATAATTAATACAGGAGTAATGGCTTAGCCAAGGTAAACTAACCGAGTTAACGAATGATAACAAAACTGAACGATTACAAAAGTAAAAGAAATTACACGTTGTCTCCTTTGGATTGGAATGCGTTGCGAGACCTCTTCTGCTCTTTTTATCCTCTAAAAATTGACTTTTGTGGTTTAGGTATCGAGAATATGATTTAGCACACTTAAAACTCGTTTTTGAGTTATGTATTTATAGGGTCTAGAGTCGGTGTCGATACGGCGTATCCAATGTGTTGTATATGGCGTATTGGAGTTTCTTGGAGTAGGGACCACGTTTGATATCTTCTAGAATATTCACCTTCTATATCTTAAATATAGGGTATTGATCTTCTCTGGATACGGCGTATTGGTCTTGTATCCTTCGTGGTATTTGGTGAGTGCAGGCATAGATACGCCGTATCTTCCTTGATAGATACGGCGTATTGGTAGTCAGAATAGTAATTTTCAAAATATCTTCGTTTAAGCTCCAGAATGCGTGTCTTTTAGTCAAGTTTCACCAAGTACTCCATAATTACTGAAATTCTCAAATATAAACGATTAAGTAATAATTCTTTGCAATAATTACACAAAATGGTTTAATTACATGGGATAAATGATGCTATAAAATAGACGTTATTTGATGTCATCAGTTGGAGTTAATGGCAACCCATCGTCCTCTCTGAATGGCACAGTTACCCTCCTTCAATGGTGAGAGCAGGATCTGGTAAGGGCTGGTGTAGACGGCCAGAGCTGGGAAGCTCTCCTCCACCTCTTCCTTCTCCTCGAGATCATCCTCCAGGTCAGTCTCTTGAGGTTCGTCCTCAATCGGTTCGGAGTATGCCTAGTAATCAGTTGATAATGGAGCAAGTAAAACAGGAGCTGGTAATGCTTGAGCCTCTGCCGGCTCCAGGTCATCGTCAGTTGGTAGAGCATACTCTGAAGAATGTAAAGCAGCCTCAGATGCATCAGACTCATACCCGGGCATCAAATGAATGCCCCATGGTAATCCATCAACATCTAACTCAAAGGTGTAGGTAACAATAGAGTGGTATAAAGACATGTTGAGTATAACATATAAGACAAGTGTAAAAGAAATATACGCAAGGGAAGGTAAGCATAGATATAAATCATGTAAGCAAGTAGTGTAAGCAAGTAATGTGTATGTAGATAAAAAAGTTTTATGTGATGCATACGTTTATAAAAGGATTATAGTCCGCACGGAAAAATGTACCGACTGGTTCTCTATAACCTTGGCTCTAGATACCAATATGTAACACTCCTAAAATATGTCGCAACGGAAAAGTAATCGAGGGTGTTACTTCATAATACAATAGCACAAAATATAAGAGAACGACCTCTAAATAAGTCGTTAAAAAGATAATCACGTTGACTTAATTGAAATAAATAATTTGTAACATTTGTCCCATAAGTTGCAATCAAAACAAAGCATAATTGGTACAACGTGATAGATAGTTTTTAAAATGCAACAGAAAATCCACAGAATGATGATCTTGAAAGTAGGGATTCCATGCACATCAAATACGTTAAGCAGTTTAAGAAAACACCTCGAGAAATACATGCTATAAAATGTCCAACATAAAGGTTGGTGAGGTTCATGAGGTTTAAGTAAAAGAATAAGTTGACTGCAAGATTTCAAGTTTCAAGTGTGGTAACAATGTAACACATACAAGAATGTAGGGTTCACCTAAATGGACCCAATACCAATAGAAGCTTGTGTTTCTCGGGTCACCACCGATCGAAGTTACAAAAAAAGTACAAAAGTCTAGCCGAAAGTACTATGTATTTAATGTTTATCATGTATAAGGGCCAAGTTGTAAAAAGCCCAAAAAGAAAGCCCTAAAAGGCAAATCCTTTTAGTATAAATAGTCCTAGTTTAGTCTAAAATTTAGGAGGGACAAAGTTAGAGAAAAGTAAGCTACTCATTTTCATTTTTCCATCTTTTAGAGTTTGTAGCCACAATTTTATTTCTTTCAATCAAAAGTGCTATTGTTTAATCTGTCATGATCTTGTGCATCTCATCCATTGGAATAGATCTAGGGGATCTCTACATTGGTATCAAGAGCCAAAAGTGATTGTTTGGATGTGTTTTTTTTAACCGAATTTTTAAAAAAAAAAGTGGGGTTCGATTTTGTGGTATTGATCGAACAAGTATAACACAAAAAATAAAGGGCGAACTTAATTTGTGGTTCGAAAGTGAATTGGCAAGCTAGTCTTGGATTTTCAAAATTTTCGTGACATATAGAAGAGTTTTTCTTGACTGCGTTTTGGGCATCTTCAAATTGCGTTTTGAGGATCTTCATGTTGCGTTTTGAGGATCTTCATGTTGCGTCTTGAGATCTTCATGTTGCGTTTTGAGAATCTTCATATTGCGTTTTGGATATACAGGTTGCCCGTATTGAAGAAATCTATTGCGGTTTGAGTGGCTAAAAACGCTAAAGCTGCCGAAATTACTTAAGCATTGCGTTTTGAGAAAAGACCATTGCGTTTAACTTCAAGTGTCATTAGGAGCGTTTTGAGAAAAAAACTCTTCCTTGCGTTTGAGAAAATTTCAACTCGTTTTGACTTCAAGTGTCAATGCGTTTTGAGAGAAAATTTCATTGCGTTTTGAAAAAATTTCATGCGTTTGAGGAAGATATCAGTGCGTTTTGACAATACCATTGCGTTTTGACAACCTTTGTTGGTCGTTTTTGACAATTCATTTGTGTTTGGCTCATCAAGCTAAGTTGCGTTTTGCTTGATTTGCCGCAAAAATAATTTTTGAGTCGGATTGTTCTGAAATTTTTATACAAGCTCGGAAACGGCCCCAACGGTCAAGACTCTTCCTCTTTGAGTAAGAGCCCAGTCATTTTTTGGCCATTCGGAGTCATTTAGAGGCCTCAAAACAGCATTTACTGTTTCCAAATACCCCCAAAAATCATAAACCTCACACCAAGTCATCAATCAACAATCACTTAAGATCAGATCATTCATAAACAACGTTATTCAATGGCAACAAATGAAGAAACATATGATCAACCTCTGGCAATGACTACAACAAATATCTTCGAAGTCAACCATGAGGATGCATATGATTCAGACGTGGATGAAGGCCCCAATGCTGCTGCAGTTTTCATGGCCAACTTGTCATCCACCAGTGCCACCAACGATCCAGTCAATGAGGTACACTCCAATGACAATCAAATCTTTGATAATGTGGATTATCAGATTCAGGAGATGCACCATGAAGAACATTTAGACTCCCGATGCTGAGACTAGAGATTGATGGACAATACGATCCCGTATCATCAGTATCTTCTTGACATCACAACTAACCGAAGCCCAAAATGTTTCCAAACATGAGGTATCTGCTGACCCATCTGATAAAGTTTCTATGATTGCCATCTTAACTGACTGCAAACCCAACTAGACGACATGCTAAGGTTTAACCAAGAAAATGCTTAGAAGATCGAGACCTAAAAAATGAGCTTTCACAATGCAGAAGCAAGAAATATATCGTCTAGAGTACCCAAAAGGTCAACTTGATCTGAACCACAAAGTAGACTAGGAACAAGCCCTAGTGAATTCAGCGAAACAAGCGGAACGCTGAACTTGTGCAAGAAAACGATTTGCTTAAAGTCACTCTTTCAGGAAAAGAAAAATCAATTGCATTTTTACAATCTGAAAAGGAAAAGATTTTATCTGAGAAAGAGAAACTAGCAGATAGTTATCTAGGATGAAATTAGTTTTGTTTAAAAAACGCTAACAAAAGTCGCAGAGACATGTTGCAAGATTTAACATGGCCCAACTCCAACTATTCCATGCTTTATGTCAAGAAACCTAAAAAGGCAGACCGCGGACTTGCAACAAGGACCTCCTAGGTACCGTAACCCAGGGCTAAGGTTTTTATATGTCAAACGTGCTCCCACCTGCTTTGTCTATGCACATCTCACCTACATTGCCATTTACTCACGCCAACACCGTTAAAATTGGGATAGTGAAGAGGCCTGGTGCAACAAGTGTTGTTAGTAGGCAAAAGAGAGCGAAAAACCAGGGTCAACGTTCGACCGCGAATGGCGTCTATGAGAAGCTAACGCCTTATGTTTGTTCCCTCAACAGGACTGTCCCGTGAACAGGGCATATTTGGGCTTCACTGCCAATGAACGTGCTAGTCAACTATAACCAAACAGTCCTTTTCATTATCGTTGGGTAGAAAGGAGGAATTCAAGTACCCCTGTGTTCCATAAAAGTCGACCTCCAAGTCAAGTCTGTCCAGTCTTCGACAAGTTAATGCGCTTTTTCATCAATATTGACAGATATACATGCAAGAAAGAACAACTAAATAACCAGACTATGTTTCTGAATGAGTTATTTGATTATGAGCAAAACAGTATGTTGAACTCCAACAAACTGTACCATTTTACGATCCATGATTCAAAAACATATCCAAGCTGCTAATTGAAACATTTTTCAAAGAGATACGTAGAATTTGAACAAGATTTTGATGAATTGGAGCCGGATAATGGAACAATGTGGTCTTGATAAACAAGAACCCTGACCATTAGAGAAGGAAAAATCTTCTAATAAAAATTGACATATTGCTTAATTGCGGAGAGTTTCTACTCTCACACAAAGATATCGCCGCGTATGCACTAATCTGCCAAAGATAGTAACAGGGGGAAAGTATCCTTGAGCCTATTGTCTTACTCCGATATTGTATGTGGCCCCCTAGTTCGAATTGCTTTGCAAGAAATTAGATCTGCATGCATAGGAACACACTATAATTTCTTGAACTATGAATGCTGAGTTTTCCAAACAGGGAACAAAAAATGGTCGAGTGAATCTGAGAAACGTAACTCATTATTACAAAAGAACCATAGTGATTTACAACTTAAAATTTTCAAGACTATAAACAGTTGCATAGACACTTCTAGTGCCCTCAATGCAATTTTTGAAATTAACAAGTTAAGACACCAGCTTCAAGGGAAAGATGAACACAATCAGGGAATATTAGATGCTCAATCAGACATCATGAAGGTGGTTGAATGTAGTTCCACTGAAGGAGAATTGTGACCAACACCACATAGAAACCGACAGAATTCAGTGACATGGATACGATTACTCGTCCCTTAGGATTCAGCTAGATGGCCTTAAGGTAGAAAACGTGAGTCTCAAAAGAAACGGTATGATGAACTGTCAAAGGCGAATACTCACTCACGACTGCGTACACTGAAAAGATTAATGCCATAAACTGCTGAGATTGCCATGAAAACCTGAGGGTTGGTGGCAACCAAGAGTGTGTGGATTACATCGCCTCTGAAAACCACAAAGTACTTAGCTCCATGGATGGTATAAACCAAAAGTTCAAAGTACATTCACCGCCAAAAAGAGCCAATTGTGAGGAACAACGTCCCTTTGCCTAAGAAGAAGCAGAAGTTAACTTTCAAGAACCTCCCAGGACTTCAAATAGACCCACAGACAGAAACCAACGAGTGCAACACAACAAAAGCCTAATGTTCCTGTGATTTGTCTACAGAAACCAAACTGCCACTGAATTCTCGCAAACACAATGCCAAAGTGCCACACTCGAACCATCGAAGTCTTGCCAATAGAGAGTGTGAATGCGAGGAGAGCAGGCAGATCACAATAGAAGTTGAATGTTGTTATATCATAATCAGTTTAGTGCTTCGTTGCTTTGAAGTCTGTGAATACAAAACCGCCCCATGCCAAACATAAGTGTGAATGCATACTAAGAGGTTGGAAGCAACCAGAAATCATAATGTGAACACTACTAAGACAGCTGGAGACCAAACTGAAAGATTGTTGGGTAGTGTTAACCTCAGGTGGAACCCCACTGGACGACATTTTGCGTTGTAATGATAACTTGTCCTTTAACGAGATAGTGGAACCCATTGTTGAGCTTTAACGTTACCCCGAGCGTTAGTTACTAGTTCCAAGGAGTTACTACGATCTCTAGGTTTTCCCCTGATTGCAAACTTAGTGATCGAAAGGAGCTGGTTCCAACCAAAGGGGAATAATCCTTATCTGATCTGTCAATTTTTTGAATGCTAAAGCATTTATCCTTTGTATATTATATGATAGTTAATTTACAAAAAAAAAGGAACAAATTGGCTCAATGGCTTGCAGTTATTTCTCGACTGTTAACCCGGTCTAATCCAGAGATTTTAGTGTACTTTCAAAGTGCATTATTTCTTTACAGACAAGAAGTTGTCTAAGCCCGAACACTTTTTTCTAATACAACTGGTTATCAAACATGTTCCGGGATGAACCAAAATTCAACTGTGACTATATCTCTTTAATTACTAATACACAACGGGTCATAGTTTGTGGGAGGAATCAAGTACCTCGAACAGTTTGCAGGCCAAATGGACACACTGTTGCTGATTCTATTGGAGAAAGATTGAAACAACCAACCGCTTACAAGTTCAAGACAGATTGCAGTATCATTCCTGTCTGGAATTTCTAAAGGTCTGTTCAATTGTCCTCAAAAACTTGATATTTTGTGCTATTTCACCCCACCTCATACTGTGAGGGGGAGATTGATACATTTTAAGTCCATTCTAGATCAAAACCATTCACAAGTTTCACACTTTTGATCGGGGGAGAAAATGTGACTTAAACATGTAAAACGGATAATTAATGATTCGATTCGATTGATTCTAAAATGCTAAGTCCTATCCATGCATGTGCTAAACAATCTTCGATTATCGACGAGAAACAAACACAATGTGTAGGGGGAGTATAAGTGGTCAGGCAAATATGGCCTAGAGATTCCCCTGGTCCTGCCGTCATCACGATGTTGCATAGGCTGGTTAGTGAGATCTGAGTATCGGTGTCGTAACTAACGCTCGGGGGTAGGTCTAATGGCGCAACAAGGGGTTCCACTATCCTTGTAAAGGACAGTGTATCAGACAACGCAAAATGGCGTCCAGGGTTTCCACTGAAGGCTTTCACTACCACCTATCGGCCAGTGGGGTCGCCAACGGTCTGAGTAGTGTTCACAGGTGTTGATTTCTGGTTGCGTTCATTCCTCTTATATGATTCACACTATGTTTTGGCATGGGGGGTGTTGGGATTCACAGACGCATAGAACGAAGCACAAACTGGATATGATAAACATCATGCAACTTCCGATTGTGATCTGCCGCCTCCGCGCATTCACACGCTTAGTGGGCAATTACGAGGGGTTCCGAGGTGGCACTTTTGGGCATAGGGTTGCGAAGTTCAGGGGCCGTTTGGGTCTTGTAGACAAATCACAGAAACATAGGCGTTTTGTTGTGTTCACTCGTGTTTCTTTGGGTCTTATTTGAAGGTCCCGGGAGTTCTTAAAAAACTTGCTCATCTTAGGCTACGGGGTTGGTTCTCCAATTCGCGTTTTGAGGGGAATGTACTTGTGAATCTTTGGTATACATCCATGGAGCAAGAACTTTGGGTTTTCAGAGCGGGATGATCCACACTCTTTTTGCCACTCAACTCAGTTTCAAGTTGGCAAATCTCTGCAGTGGTGAAGGGCATGTAATCTATTTCAGTGTACGCAGGTACTAGTGAGGATTCCCTTTGACAGATCATCATACCGTCTTTTGAGACTCACGTTTCCTACCTTTAGCCACCTAGCGAATCCTAAGGGAGGTAATCGTATCTTGTCAACGGAATTCTGTCAGTTTTCTAGTGCGTGTTTTGGGTCACAACGACCTTCAGTGGAAACCTACATTCAACACCTTCATTGTTGGGTATCGAGCAGCGATAGTCCTAATGGGCAGCTTTCCCTAAGCTTGTCTTAATCTGGTTAATTTCAAAATTGCTCTGGAGGCACTAGAAAGTGTCTATGCACTGTTTTATAGTCTGAATTTAAGTTGTAAATCTTATATGTATCTTTTGTAAATAAGAGTTACGTTTTCTCAGATTCAATGACCATTTTTGTTGTGTGAAAACTTCAGCGTTAAAAAAACAAAAAAAAAAAAAAAAACAAGTTCAAGAACTTTAGTTTTTCCCTACGCAGCAATCTAATATCTTCGCAAAGGCTATTCGATCTAGGGGCACAACAATAGTCGGAGTAAGCACAATAGAGCAATACCTTTTCCTAAACACTCAGCAATTAGCAGTCATTTTATTAGAAGATTTTTCTTCTTCTATGGGCCAGGGTCTTTGTTTCAAGTCACATTGTTCATACTCCGCCTCCATTCATCAAAAAGTTTGTCAAATTCTCTTATCTCTACGAAAATGTTTCATTAGCTTCTTGGATAGGTTGTTGAAAGGTCCCGTAAATGGTACCATTGTTGGTTCAACAAACGGTTTGGCGCATAAGTCAAAACTACATTCAGAACTAGTCTGTTTTTGGTTGTTTCTTTCTTTGTGATATCTTCATATTGAGGATAAGCAGCATTAACTTGTCGAAGATGTCAGGAACTTGACTTGGAGTCGACTTTATGAACAAAGGAGTGTCAGGACGTTTGGGGTACTAGTCCTGACTTGCACGTTCATTGGCAGGAAGCCAATATGCCTGTTCACGGACAGTTCCTGTTGAGAACAACATAAGGGCGGTTAGCTTCTCTTAGAAGACATTCGCGGGTCGAAACGTGCCCGTTTTTTCGCTCATCTGTTGTCATGCAACAACTTTGTTGAACCAAGGCCTCTCACTATTCCCATATACTAACGGGTGGGGTGAGGTAGAGATGCAAAAGGGGATCAGCATCATACAAAGCAGGAGAGCACGGTTGACCATATAACCAGACCTGGGTTACGGGTACCTTGGTAGTCGCTTGTGCAAGGTCCAGCTTTGCCTTTTTTAGGGTTCTTGGAAAGCATGGGAATAGTTTTGAGTTGGCATGTTAAATCTTGGCCAACATGTCGCTTGCGACTTAGTTAGTCAGTTTTTAAACAAACTATTCATCTAGTAACTATCTGCTAGTTTCTCTTTCCTATTGCTGGTGCAACATTGACTAGGATATCCTTTATGTTTTAATGATGACAAATAAACATTTGCAAAATATAAAATAACAAACGATAGCCAAAATCCAAAAAAACAAATTTGTAAATTTAGCACGCTGACGCGTGGCCAGCGCGCCACTCACGACATCCGTTTTTACGGATTTTGTTTTGTCAGTTTCCTCTTACCCGACACATATAGAAACTTCAATAAATGTATGCATATGAAATTTAAGCATCCGAGAACACTTCAAATGAGGTTTAGCCTTAGAGAGGAGCAAAAGCGAATCCTCTAATTTTTTAAAAAACTGCCAACACAATTCTTTTATCAAACGCCTCTAGCCAAGGCCAAAACTTCTTTGAAAACATAGTATGTGCATACTTTCAACATACCATCAAACAAAAGTATTCATTTGACCTTAATCTGGATTTACATTGTTCCTAATCACGTAACGAGTTTTACTCCCTTATTGGTCAAACTAAGTTAAAGGTCACTTTGCGTAAATGCATCATTTCCCTTTATGAGATATGCTTTACTTAAGATGCAAAGCACTTAGCTTATTTGCATCAACATGATTAGTTATGGTATTTGGAAGTTGATTATGCTTTGAATTTTGTCACTTGCCACACTTATAAAATGTTTCACAAACTCACACATTCCTTTATACATCACTTTTATAACACTCTTCTTTATCACTTCCCATTTCTACACCTCCTAATTATTTGTCTAATCCTTCTTACCCTAACAAATGATTAAATATTCCTTTCTACACAATCCTACAAACATTATATACACTTCCCCAAATCATTTCATAATCACTCTTGCCTACTCTTTTCTCTCTTATTGGCAAAGTGATTAGCAACCCTAATTTTCACACTTATCACCATCATCTTCATACCTCACCTTCACAAGCTTAAACCTTTTTCACTTAAACATTCTCCAATCTTATCCTTACATGGGACAACTCATATTCCCTTACATCATTGTACCTTGTGTACTTATTGTCCCTCAACATTCCAACATAAGCTCCTATACTTCACATCAAAACATTCTCTACCACATATCTCCTATTCATTATCTTCCTCACACATTAATGTGAATTTCACACACACACTGATGACATCAAATAACGTCTAATTTATAGCACTATTTATTCCACCTTTATTGCTCATTTTATATTATTTATGCATGAATTTGTACTTAATCGTTTATATTAGTTATTTGCATTAAATATCTATCAATTGGTGAAGTTTAACTAAAAGGCGCGCATTCTGGAGCTTAAACGAAGAAATCAAGAATCTGCTGTTCTGACTATCAGTACGCCGTATCCATCAAGGAAGATACGGCGTATTTACGCCTGAATTTCACAAGAAGCCACGAAGACTTAAACACCAATACGCTGTATCCAGAAGAACACATACGCCGTATTCACGACTAACTCAAGAATATTATGGAAGATTGATAACATCAAATAATGTCTATTTCATAGCATCATTTATCCCATGTAATTAACCCATTTTGTATTATTATTTCAAAGAATTATTACTTAATCGTTCATATTTGAGAATTGCAGTATTTATGGAGTACTTGGTGAAACTTGACTAAAAGGCACGCATTCTGGAGCTTAAACGAAGATATTTTGAAGATTACTGTTCTGACAACCAATACTCCGTATCCATCAAGGAAGATACGGCGTATCTGTGCCTGCACTCACCAAAGACCACGAAGGACACAAGACCAATACGCCGTATCCAGGAAAGGCAATACGCCGTATTCAAGCTATAGGGGAATAAGATATTCTGGAAGATATCAAACGTGGTCCCTATTCCAAGAAACCCTAATATGCCGTATCTAATACATTGGATACGCCGTATCAACACCGACTCCAGACCCTATAAATACAAAACTCAAAAATGAGTTTTAAGTGTGATAAATTATATTCTCGATACCTAAAACAAAAAAGTCGATTTTCAGAAGAGAAAAAGAGCAGAAGAGGTCTTCCAACACATTCTAATCCATAAGGAACAACTTGTAAATTTCTTATACTGGTGTAATCGGTCATTTTGTAGGTATCATTCGTTAACTCAGTTAGTTTAACCTTTCTAAGCCATTACTTCTAGGATTAATTATGATGTTTGAAGTCAATACCATTCGGTATTAGCCATTATTATGAAGATCTGAATGTTTGGTTTTGTTTATAAATCGATTGCTTAATTTATCATCGTATGCTTGTTTATGTTTATCAATTTATACTTGTTTGCGTGTTTTTGTATGCGACCTAAGCATTTGAACTGATCAAGTGATATACGGACCCAAGTAAATATTTAATTAATAAGGTACAAGACACAAGAGACCAGGCATGTAATGTAGATACAATTCATCGAACAGAGAAGATACCTTACCACACGTAAACCTGCATAATGAATAGCATGTCTTATACAACGAAGTGTGCGAATAAACACGCAACCCATGTAATCAGAAAGCGTGGCCAAGGCATATTCATGTGTTAATGCCGATCAAAAACACATTGGAAAAGGAGATCATTGCCGGGGTCTCCACAGTTTTCTAGCAACATTGATAAGTAAGACCTCCGAGCAAGTTTCGTTCAAATTGTGCCATTTTCACTCAATTCTTCTTGTTTCCTCGACGATTAGGGTTTTTTAAAGTTAGAGTCCAATTTAGGCATAAAAGAGATCAAAGCAATCCAAAAAGTCAATATACGAAATACATAACTAGTGAAGTATTTCTTCATAGAATTTCTGCAATATGTTCGTTATCTTTATCCTATGCGCTTTCATCATATTCTCTTGGATGGCAATGTTGGAATTGGAAGGGGACTTTAGGAATAGTGGAGTAAACAACAGTGGATAAACATGTTGACTCAGGAGATGATTATAGACTAAATTTGGAACATAGTTATGGAGGGTTGGTAGCGTACTTCGTTCTGGCTTCCTTTATTAGCCGGGAAGGCAATCGTGTCCTTTGATCGACCTTCGGTGTTATGACTAAACTGTCTATTGGTCTTCTTAGGAATGGGGTGCTCAAGCACCACTTCGGTTTATAGATAGCCATTTAAATCTTAATCTTCCTTTGTGTTGTAACGAGTGTTACCGTTTGGGTAATAGATGGTTTTTCCTATAACCGTGGAAGTAAAGCTGTATTTAGGCATAACTAAATTTAAGAAATCCATGGCTCAGTACAAATTTCCGATTTGGATATTGCTAGGTTTTGAACCTTAGAGTTTTGGCATATATTTCTCACCACTGAGCATCATTTGCTAGTGACATATCTTTCAAAATCTTTTTTTTGACCACACCGATAGTGTCTGAGGTAGCCGGTCTTGATGAGCTAGCCGGTTGGATTGAATCGTGAAGTTCGATAAATTCTGATCCTTGCGTATTGAATATTTTTTACCTCTGTTTATGATTGAAGTTATTGTCCACGAATTGAAATGTTTTGACAATTTGCATGAGGATTTCAGAAATGGGATGAAATAAATAGGGGATATCCAAGGCGTGTGGGGGGGGGGATGGGGGGTTGAGGAGGTGGATATTTGATTTGAGACCTATCGGTAGTGTCTAGGTCCGATAAACCGAGGAAAATTAAGAAATTGTTTAAATTTGGGGTTATCCTGCATATTTAGTAGAGCGGCCCAGTGGACACATACTCTTGAAGATATGATATATCTAATTTATTTTGTGGGGTTAAATTTGCTTGTTTAGTTGATGTATGTCTAGGTACAGTTTTGGATAGTAAGTGTACACAGAAGAGATTATGTTGTGAGATAATTTTTTAAGGTATTATGATAGATTAATAGGTGGTTCGTATATTGTGAATTAATTGATTTTAATGGAGTTGGTAAGGAGGGAGGTTAGTGTTTAGGTTTTGGAAGGGGGGGTGTTGTATATATGGGGGGTTATTGAAATAAAAATAATTTTGAAAATATATAGTTATGTTTAATGGGGTTTGTTAATTTAAAAAATAGTGTTGTTTATATGAAGGTTATGAATTTGGTGTTTTGGAGTGTTTGTGTGGTGTGTTATTTTATAATTTGAGGTTTGAAAGTTTTGATGGTGTTGTTGATTTGTTGCGTGAGGGTTGAGTGGAGGTTGGGGGATGTTGGTCTGTCGGGATGGGAGGCCTTGTTGGACAAGAAGTTGTGTTGACTGGGTTGAAGAAGAGTGTGTTGGCTTGAATAGGTTTAGGTCTTGTTTCTTTAATTAGGATTTTAGGTTAGGTTGGAGTTGTATGGGGGAGGTAGGTGTAATGGGAGGTAAGATGAGGCTAGGAGGGGTTGGGGATGGAGGTTGGGGGTTTTGAGAGGAGGGTTGGGGGGCTGACTAATCATTCTACGGTATTGCCAGTCTCTCAGGCTGAAAACCCCCATTTTCCTGTTAGAATTAGGATTAGAACTAACATAGGATTAGCATAGGTTTGACTTAGATTAGAATTAATATAGATTAGATAACCAAAATATTAATAAATTGAGAAATTTAACCTCGCTTCAAGTGTTCAACACCCTACTTACCACGAATCTACCTCCGACCGAGTATACTGCCCATTAAAGTGTTGTTTTTGGTTAAGTCCGCAAAATATAAATTTAAAACTTGAAATAAAAATATACACCATAAAACGACACATCAAGTTTTTGGCGTCGTTGTCAGGGAGTGAAAATTAATCTTGATTTTTATTTTATATTTTGGTTTTTAACATTAGATCTAACCCTTAGGAGTAGTGTAAATTAGATTAGTATATATTCTGTATAATTTACATATTTGTTAGTTTAATTGTTTGCTTGTATATTTGTGTGTTTAATTTTATTGTTTTCCTAATACATTGTTCTGGTCGATAACTCGATACGGCGTATCCACTTCCATTGGATACGGCATATCCAACTTTCTGTCCAATACAACGTATTCATTCAACTGGTTAATACGTCGTATTCACTTCTATTAAATATGGCGTATCGATCATCTGAATAGAATCATAATCTTAATTTTCATATTTGATTTTCGTGCTAAATTTTTTTCTATCCTTAAGTGCCTATCCTACTAATTGTTTATCCCTTGTTTCAGGTAGTACATGACAAGGAGTTCAACAAAAGAACTATTTACACCTTTTAAGGATCGAGAACGAGAATTTGATCATCTAGGAAGCACTTCAAGACACTAAGTCTTGACGAATTAAGATCGCCTGATTTCAATTTATTTTCTGACCAAGAAAACTCGGAGGAAGAAGTTGCGAAAACAGTGGCGGAAACCATGGAGCAGGTACATGACAAGACCCAGATGACTATGGATTTGGTTGATAGCCTAAAATTAAGACAAGGGATAACTTGAACTAAAGAGGCCAATTCTCTAGGAAATACGTACCAACATCGTCAACGGTCTCAGATCATGAAGATGCGAACGTCACACATTGAGAAAGTTCTTGGGAGATCACGATCATTCCAATTATCCAAATAGTACAATAGAACCAGTGATGCTTTAGAGCATATATCCTAAAGCCTTAACTAGAGCCGCAAGCCATTGGCTGAGAAACGAACCAACTTGTTCAATTACAACTTGGGATGGTCATAAAATAAAAATTTTGAACAAATATTGTCCACCTACTCGAACTGCAAAGAAAATGGAGGAAATCAACAACTTTCGGCAAGAACCTGATGAAAACCTTTACCAAGCATGGGAGAGATTTAAAGAACTCTTGATGAAGTATCCTCAACACTATTTAACGGAGATGCAGAAGGTAATATTGTTCTATAATGGATTGGGAACTCCTACTCGATAGATTCTTAATTCAAGAGGTGCAATACCATCTAAGACTGCGGCTGATGCAAAGGTAGCCATCCAAGAAATGGCTGAATATTCTCAAAAATAGCACAATGGAACATCCAGGTCAAGAAGTACTGAAACTTCTGACGGATTGGCAGCTATACAAGCACAACTCAACAATCTTGGAAGAGAGATCAAGAAAGTGAATGAAAAAGTCTATGCTGCTCAAGTTGGATGCAAACAATGTAAAGGACCCCATTACACCAAAGATTGCCCACTCAAAGAAGATGGGAAAACCCTCAAAGAAACTTACTACACGCAATTTGGTGGACCTTTTCAAATAGGGGGATATAGAGCAGCAGCTCCGGAATTCTACAAAGGAACAATGTGAATCTTTCGTACCAAGAACGAAGGCAATCTATGGAAGATACCCTGAGCAAATTTATGAGTGAATCAACAAAGAGACATGAAGAAAAATCCAATTTAATTAAAGAAATCCGAGCTTCAACGGATGCTGCCATTCGTAACCAAGGAGCATCGATTAAAACTTTGGAGATTCAAATCGGGCAAATGAGCAAGGTACTACATGAAAGAGGATTTGGAAGTCTACCTAGATTGTGACAACTGATATTTGAGCAGGTTAGTTTATACTATTAGTATGGCTAAGAGTTCATTTTATGTGTTTAAGGTGTTGTTTGTTTATTAAGAGGCTTTGAATCTGAATCTTATTCGCACATCAGAATCTGAATCTGATGCGTAAATGTCTAAATCTGAATGAAATGATATTGTTTATTTTTTACTTTTTAAATGTCTGAACGATAAAAGCACAAATCAGTTTATTCTTACTTAACATAAACTTGTTTAAAAATTATATATAGCATTTTAGTCATAAAATTAACATAGTTGTGCAAC
>BQNB010130547.1:0-18924 GCA_026074375.1 Tanacetum coccineum
AATTGGAATATATATATATATATATATATATTTTGAATTCTTATATAAAAAATAGAATAGAAATATTTTTGGTATTTTAAAAATTCTTAGATAAAAGAAAATAAAATAAAAAGAGAAAATATTTTTTTATTTTTTATTTTTTTTATAAGAACGAAATTAAACTTTCAAAAGAGAAAGAATCTTCAAGGCATTCACTTCAAAACAAAACGTGAAAATCGTACAACTCTCCCCGGCAACGGCGCCAAAAACTGATTCGAATATAAATAGTCGTATATAAATAAAATATATATAACTAAATATACCAAACTAGTAATAGTATAGATAGATATGAAAATTTACTTAAGGAAAAGTAAAAGTTTATCCACCGGGTGTCGTATCCCAACGAGATTTGAATAGAAAACCACGTTATTGTTTTGAAGAAAAATGCTTGATTATCTTTTAAGATTTTTGGTTTTAGAAATTAAACTACTTTTTAGAAAACTATATTTAATACTAAAAATTATACTAATATTAATACTAGAATTATACTAAACAATTAAACTACAAGAATTAAGCTAAAATGAACTAAACGATTTATAAGACGAAAATGCTTGCTAAGTGACGTGAAAAGTTCATCAAGTGGGAATTAAGGACTATTAACGAATTAATTTCCTTAGAAAATATAATTATCTCACAACGTTGATTTATTTTGACAAAAATCTCTCAAAAAGATATTAATTACTAGATGTATAGTTTGACTATTTCTCCGGCTTTTGCCCTTTGAAACATTCAAACTATAAATCTAAATAATCGAAGATTATTAATTAATTATACCCTTTTTCAAATCCTCACTTAATTTCCAATTCGCAATATCACTTAACAAGCACTAAATAAACTACTCACTACGCATAATGATAAAATAAGCAAAGCAAAACATTTTATACTAAAGCTACACTAATTAATTAAAAAATGATAGAAAATTGGACCGAATTGAAGAGCCGCAAGTAAATGATAACCACCCGATTTATTTAGCTAAAGCAAATAATCAAATTCAGTCTAGCTAAATAAACCCTTAAGCTCCACGCCTCATGAGTTAACCAGTTCCATCACAACAACAAACAAGGTTAAGACAAATAATGATTAACTAAAATACTCTTAAACTAATTTAAACTTTCTAAAATGACAATATTAAAAACGTTTTTACAAAATCTTACTTAACTGTTTTAATAGAATGGTTGGGCCCATCCCATTAACAAAACATTACCCAATTGTTTTATACAAAAAAGAAACGTTCGGACAAACATATTAAAACCCAATTAAGCTACTTAATTTTTAACTAGAAATTAAGCTTATAAACTATTAAGCTTATCGAAAAGAAAAGAGAGACTAAGGCTTAAGAATAAGACGAGTATAAGCAACTCGACGCTCCTTACATGAATTCGAAATAAGCTCAGATTCGAAAAAATAAGCAAAACAAAATAGGCTCTTATGATTTTGGTAAATAAGAAAAAGTAAAGAAATGAGATTAAGCTAAATTTAAATCTAAGGAATAAGATCTAAGTGATATGCATTCGAAATAAGCTAAGGTGACAACTTATTCGAACCACATTAATAAGCAAATCGAAAAGCTTATTGATTAAGCTAAACGAGTAACATAAGAAGAAATAAGCCAAAAAAAATAAGCAAATAAAAAAGATACCAACCTCAAACATCTTCTTTCATCAACCAAATAAACTATTACAATAAGTCTCAAAGCTGGAAAAAAAACTTTTTACAATAAGCTGAAAATTAAAGCTAATAAGCTAAAAGTGCATAAAAATAAGCTAAACTAAATTATATAGCTACACTACTTTTTTTTACTCTCAAAAACTCCCCCCTCCATGCGTTCTATATTATTCCCTATTTATAGTAAATGATTCCTCATCAATTCCTTGGATCCATCAATTTGCCAGCAAGACAAAGCCCGATCCACCAATCTAAGAGAGACACGTGGCCTTCATCATGCGTTTTTATTACGCACACACCTTTCTCATCCACACCCGATAGATATTAATATAAACTTGCTTTGCCACATGTTGGAGCTTGGTTGGACAAAGAAAAATTGAGTGGGGAAGCACATGATCCTTGGGGAATTATTTGGGGGCACGTGACTTAAGCTGCATTCTTGCACTAAAATAGAAAAGTTGATACATCAAATCGAGCCCGATAATTCCCCTTTTGATCCGTTTTCAATTCTTAGTACCTGAAAGACATAAAAACACAAACCAAACATATTTGCAATAATATTAAGCATATTTCATGTTTTTAGTCCAATTAATAGTGTTTTAGGGGGTAAAAATGATGTGTGTTTTAGCACACATCAAGCTCCTGTCTTATTTGTTAAAAAGAAAGACGGATCTTTCAGAATGTGTATCGATTATCGATAGTTGAATAAACTTACCGTAAAGAATCGTTACCCATTACCCAGGATTGATGACTTATTTGACCAACTTCAAGGTTCGAGTGTTTACTTAAAGATCGAATTGAGATCAGGTTATCGTCAATTGAGAGTCAGGGATGAAGATATTCCCAAGACTGCTTTCAGAACAAGATATGGACATTATGAATTTCAAGTGATGCCATTTGGTTTAACTAACGCGTCTACTGTATTCATGGATCTCATGAATCGTGTGTGTAAACCATACTTAGATAAATTTGTAATAGTGTTTATCAATGATATTCTTATCTACTCTCGTAACAAAGAAAAGTACGCAAATCATCTAAGAATAATCCTAGAATTACTCAAGAAAGAGAAGTTGTATGCTAAGTTATCCAAGTGTGATTTCTGGATTCATATCGTGCAATTTCTTGAACACTTAATTGATAGTCAAGGACTTCATGTTGACCCCACCAAGACTGAAGCAGTTAAGAATTGGACATCTCCTACTACACCCACAGAAATACGTCAATTCTTAGGACTCGCCGGTTATTATCGGAGTTTTATCAAAGATTTCTCGAAGATTGCAAAGTCTTTGACTGAATTAACCCAGAAAAACAAGAAGTATATCTGGGGTGATGATCAAGAGTCGGCTTTCCAATTACTAAAACAAAAGCTTTGTGAAGCTCCAATCTTAGCATTACTAGAAGGAAACGACGATTTTGTTGTTTACTGTGATGCATCCTGTAAGAACCCGAATTTAAGGTCATTATTTATTGTGACTTATATATTTATTTTCTAAATTATAGAAAATTTTCCATTTTATTATTTTGTCGATTTTGGAGAAAATCGTCGGATTTGAAGAAAAAGTGCTATGCGTTAAAAATTTAACCGTTTTTGAGCAACGAGAAATCAACAACTCCGTATTCAGGCCTCGAATGCCAACTATATTTTATTTTATAAAAATTTACTTTTTAAAGTTTACATGTGCCACCGAGACAAAACTTGCGTTTTTATAAAAAGTAACAGGTTTAATTAGTTTTTGGGCCGGGATTTACTTAATATAACTTGGTTAATACAAAATTTAGTCCATGGAACCCTTCCCCCTCTCCTAGGCCGGCGGCCCAACACAAGACACCCCTTATATTTTTTTATAATCTTGGTCCATAGTTACTTAAGGCCTTCAAGTCCTAAATAGAGCCCAACAAGGAAAATAAAAACCCACTCTCCCCTTTTTATTAACATCACACGACACACACACAACCCAAACACAGGAAATCAGTTTCTTCCTCCCTCTCTTCTTCACTGTACGAGCCAAACAACCATAAAACCTTCACCATCACCATTAAAACTTCTTGAAATCATCTCTTCTTCACACCAAAAGATCCCTAAAATCATCCTCAATCTATCCCCATAACTAATTTCACCATTCATGGATTTGTAAAAATATTAATTTTCAAGAATCTTGAGTTTTTAAGAGATTGATTGGAATTAAAGGTGTAGGAGCATCAATGGTTCGATTCTAGGTGATTACAAGCAAGATTGGACTCAAGAAAAGTTAGGGTTTTGATTGTTTGGGTTGTTTGAGGTCACGGCCAAGAAACCCTACCCACCTAGGGTTTGTGTTTGATCCTTTAAACCATCCCATTGTAAGTTAAAAATACTTTTCTTAAACCCTCTTTTATTGTTTTGATTTTCTAGGGAATGCATGTCCTTGATTATTGGTTTTTATGAACATGCAAGTCATGATTATGGTTGATCTTGATTAAGTGGGATAAGTGATGTAAAATAGGTGTTAGATGATGTACTTTGATGATTAGTAGCCTTGTGGTGGATCAATTGATGATTTGAAAGTGTTTGTGATGGAGTTAGGAATAGATTTTGCGGACTGTTTTGATAACAGCAGGTTGTCGACCCTTTTTCTCAAAAATTTTGGCTTGTGCCTACTGATATTATTTGATATTTGGATAATAGACTCTTAGGGCTTGATGTGGTGAGTTGGATACTCAACCAACTCCTCCGGATGAAGGAGTTATGGTCAAATTACGAATGTAGGGCAAATCTGGACCTTCGAATATAAAACGTGTTACCCTCCAGGTTTTTGAACTAAAGGTTTGGATTTTAAGGCATGGCTCAGTACTAGACACATAAGAAAGACCCCAGCCCTTGGCCTCATGTCCATAGCTATTTTATATTAAGAATTATGCACTTTTCCGTAAGGGATAGAAGTTCAGCCAACTTTCTGGTTTGACCTTCGGTTAATAAAAATCCATTTTCCATGGATTGGTGAATGGTATAATTGATTGGCCAAATGTTTTGAAAACTAGACTCATGTGGTTTTCCAGGGGAGAAAACCTCACATTCATACCTATCATAGATAAAGAGATATGATTAAAAGAAAATGACTAAAATCTGGAAAATAAGTTTTCTGTTTTGAGTTTCAGTTAGTAAAATGAACTTTTCTCTTAAATGGTAAACAATTGGAATGATTGGCTTAGTGTTCTGGAAAATAGGTTCCAAGGGCTTTCCAGAGGTTCAAGCCTCATATTCATAGCCTTAATGGTTTGAGAGCAATGCTCTCATGAATCTGACCCAAACCAGAAAATAGACTTTTACGTCTAGGATTGGAAAAGCGGAAAGTGTGATCATGTGTGGTTACGATAAGGATTAAGGGCCGAGACTTAGTAGATGCATAATGGAGTATGTCTTCAGGTTATACATCCATATGGATTAGAAAAAGACTTTAGTTTTGACCCGACTCGGTGTTGCACATGTCTTGCATTTTTGTAAACTAGTTATTGAATAAATATGCATAATTCTTGGAATACTTTATAATATTATGTCGCGACTTATGATGTAGGTCCCGGCTAATTTCTTGGAGTCTTCTCGTTGGTTTTTGATTTCTCGATTGCTCTCGTCTCTTCTATACGCGGTGAGTTCATAGCCCCACCTTTGCTCTTTTAATGGTTTTCGTAACTATTTTCGGGGTGAGAATACATGCTTGTTTTACTAAGTAAAATGTTTCTTTTTACTACTTAAGCGTTACATGAATTGTTTTCACTAAAGCTTTGGCTTGCTTATTACATGATTTTGATACATGTTTGATAAATGGTGGTTTACCATTGGAATTATTGAAGTTTGAATTGCTTACTAAATGTTTTGAGAACATTGATTATCTATTTACAAAACCGTGAGTTTTGAAACCATTACTTGTTTTAAATTGGACACAAGTGCTTGAAGGGTATGCTTGTCCCGATTATGAGATTATTCGCATGAGTAGATATTGCCAAAAGTCCCCAAATTTGAACCGTTAATTTGCCCTATAGTGGGGGAAGCGCTAGTACATTAAATAGATCTATTGGGTTGACAACCCCGTCTGAGGGTATGGATCAGTTGAATAACATGAACACCCTGTTTAGGACGTTTTGTATTGAGAGGTAGGTATCTGGCAATTGTACCTTGTATGGGGCAAAATTTGTGAGCATATGAAAAGATATATGCCGTGTCAAGGCGTCGGTGTCATGGGCTCATGGCGATAATGTGGAATATGGTATTTGGCAAATACACTTGATGTATTGATGTTGGTTGAACTAAAAGCTTGTGGTCCATTACTAATTATTACTTGATTATTGAAATCACTATTTGGATTTTCGGAAATAATGCTTTGAAAGGTTGTAACGCTACTTTTCTTATTTTCTCAGGTTATTATATTGCTAGCTGAGCATTGGGAGCATTTGAGTCGCGTGGATATCAAAACTTAAAGGACTCGGTTTTCTTCACATTCGATAATCATTTATCTTTAAAATATACATTGAATCATGTTTGAACTCTTTTAACTTGGTGAAAAGGAAATTATTGGGACCTAAATTTACTCTGATTTATTTAAATCGAATGTGACATTTTATCAAACGTCTCTTTTGAGGTCGTTTACTGTAACTTGTACTTTATACTATAAAGTAGCACCCCAAAGTGGTATTCCGCTGCGTTGTGATTTTATGGGGGTGTGACATAGTGGTATCAGAGCACTCGTTATAGCGAACTAGGTCGTTTTCAAAACCCTAGACTATAACCGTTTTTCGAAAAATTTTAAGAGTCCTTCACCATTGTCTGATATCCATGCGCGCTTGCTCCCAGGTAACTTGTTAGGATTAATGTTTTCTTAACTTAGTACCGACAGTACAAATAGTTAGTATTGTCAGTTATACTTAGTACCGACAGTACAAAGTATTAAGTACTGTTAGTTAGTTAGTACCGTTAGTAGAAAGTTAGTTAGTACCGTTGAGAAGATATTTAAAAGATATTTATGAGATATTTTAGAAAAATATATGTAAGCCTTTTAGGGTTATCCTTAGTAGATAAAAGGATCACCTTTGGCATAGTTAGAAAAGAGATGAACACAGAAGATTACAGATGAATACACAAGCTTAGCAAATCATAGTTAGCAATCTGTAATCCTCAAGAACACATTAATAAAATTGTTATTCAGTTGTTCATTGTTATTCTTAGTACCTGTGTTAAGATTCCGCATTAACACATAGTATTCATAGTCATTGTTTCTACATAGTCATTTGTATTTATACATCTTTATCCCACGATCCTCTAACGATTGATTATGAAGATGAATAAAGCAGGATGATTTCACTACCAATATGCGAAGATTCCTCTAACATCTGCAATGTTTTAACTTGCTCGAGCCATTACTCAAAATTTTTCTACTCCAACAAGTAATCGTCTTCGCACTTCATCAAATACCAGAAATCAAGCAATCATTCAAGGAGACAAGGTGAATATTCAAAGCAGGAACTCTGGTAATACTAGAAGAAATAATAGACGAGCTTAAGTTCAGGAGAATCGTAGAGGGTCGAAGTGCTCCAAATGAGACCGAAAATGTTCAATAAGACCTCGACGCCTCGTCTTCAGGAAACACATTCACGTTTAAATGCTGACAGAACTCAGTGGAAAGTGACATTATGCTATAGGAAATGTCACAAAGCCAAGAGTTTCGGGACTCTAAATACTTCAATGGCAACCAAATGTTGTTGGCAACAAAACAATATTGAATCAGTATGTAATTCTTTACCCGATGATCAAATGAGATCTATTTCACTTTGAAGGCTGATGCTCACAGATGGTAAGAAATTTTAAGAACTCAATGCCAACCATTTGAGTTGAATTGGGCCAAAAGTTCCAATCCAGTCTGATATAACATCTGATGCTAGGGCCCAAGCGCCTTATGATTCTGCCTTTATAAGTGATGTTACAATCTATTCAATCCAACACTAGAAAAAATGAAAGAACATATGGAATCTACTCATACAAAAATTATTAAATAGTACTATGTGATTGAGCAAATTGATAGCGATGTTCATTTTGATTCATCCTAATATAATGTTTTAATATGCATATTGAAAAAGATACACATGTTCCTGATCTATGTTCGTTAGCGGAATCGCAATTACTGAGAAATGCATAGTCATGGAAGCTGAAAACAACAAATATTTGTGGCCCACATAAGTTCAAAAACAAACACTACTTTGACTAGTCAGGGAGTTGTACTAAAGGAAAGGTTCGGAGTATATGTGAAAACATAAACGGGGAAAATAATTTATCTTCATGAATTTCTTAGAGCCCGATAAACGAGAGCAAGAACATATAGTCAAAAACCTCAGTCGTCAACTTGTCGTGATCGAGATATTATACGAGATCTAGAAAAACAACGAAGATAAAATACTTAGATTTTGATGTCAAAGATTACAAACTGCGGAGAAAAATAAGAACTTCAAAAGACATCATTCAATTTAAATACAAAATGGAGTGAAAAGGAGGATAAATATCATGACACTGAGTTCTAATATCATTGAGAGCCAACTGAAAAAGAATGTTGATACTAATATTGAAACTTGGCAATTCCTTACAGGAATGTCTATGCTTGGACCAAAGCCATTATCTGTGTATGATTAGCAATTAAAACATGGTTTGGGGTACCCGGATCCTCATATACTCAAGCAAGCAATTTCTCAATGTCCAAAGTTATATCTTGCCTTTAGTTTATTAATTCAAAATTTCTTTGCAATGAGCGTTTAGAGATCAATGAGGACACTCTTAGATGATGCAGTCTCGAAAAGTAACAAAAAGTGTACAAAAAATTAATGATCCATTGCTGTTGCCAAATAAACAGAATAGTTGACAATTGATTAAGACACACAAATGAAATGCTTCTCTAGATCCAGCTCAACGGCCTTAGAGTTTCCACAAAAAGAACTTTTTGCTGAGCAAAAATATTATCCATCTATCTTCTTATTCCTCTCTAGACAGATTTCAAAAATTCAAATGCAACTCCTTCTATCCCGATATCAATGCCGAGTGAGTCACCTTTGATCATTGAGTTAGGTAAGATAAAAAAATTGGTTTCAAAGGCTGTCTGAATTAATTTAAAAGAACTGTAAATAAGCAAGCATTTTTTATACATCACTTGAAGAAATTCAACTCAACGATTTTTGTCAAGATCAACTCAAACCAATTGTCAACGAGTTACAGTTCTATTTTGAATTCTTTAAGACACTATTTCAAAGGGATATAAAAGAGATGAAAGATGTTTTTGAGTCTAAAGAAAGTAAACTTTGTGAACTAGAGAAGCAAAATGATTTTTTGAAAGATCAACTCTTGGAAGTATCTCTCAAGCATGTAGTTGAATTAAGTGTGTTGTTAAATCATGAATGTGTAGACAATACACTCCATGCTGAATTTAAAAAACTTAAAAAGAAATCCATCGAGATTCAAGAGGGCCTGCAAGCAAGAATAAAAATTCATGAAAAAGATGTTCAAATGTGTGAAAAGCAAAGTGTTGATTTTGAATTAAAGTTACAACATGTCAAATTAGAATATCAAAAGCTTTTTAATTCAATAAAAAAGACACAGTCTCAAACTCAAACGGAAATGGATGAATTAATTGCTCATGTCTCTGAGAAAACATATGCATATGGTGCTATTCGTGCTGAGAATCAGAATCTTTTGATTACCATATCTGAGTTAAAAACTAGACTGGAAAATGTTGAAAAAGGTAAGTCTGTAAATACTAAGTTTGACAAGACAAATGGTTCTCAACCTCTTCTTTGTGTCACACCATTACACAAACATGTTATTCAAAAGAAAATGGATGTTCAAAAATCAAAAGAAAACCATGTCATGTCAAAACCAGTCACTTTACAGACTTCACCTACCAAACAAAGAGGGGTAAATTCAAACAAGAATGTCATAGCACCTGGAATGTACAAAGTTGTCACAACACATGAATCACAAACAAACGAGGCTAAGCATGATTTATCTTCTACAGGAATGAATGCTGCATCTAGTGTTAGAAGACCAATGAATAGAGATTCACATGTCAAGGATAGTGTCTTAGCTAACTCTAAGAAGCCAGCAAAGAAAGTAGCAGTTTATGTTAGGAAAAATAAGCAAACAGATATCACATCTGAAACTGTTATCTCAAACAAAGAGAATGTAATTGATATTGATGTTGCAAACGCTCCTAAAGCAAAAACTTTGTTATGTGTTTCTTGTATGCAAAATGTGCTTATTCCATGTCATGATAATTGTTTTGCAAATTATAAATTGAATGTGCGTTCGAATGTTCGTAGACCCTTATCCACTAAATCTAGAACACCAAAATCTTATGATATTACTTATGTAGTTCGCAAGACTAGGTTTTCTAAGGTGTCGACACTATCTAAGTCTTTAGATACTACTTATGTAGTCTCCAAACCTAAGATTGATGTTGGAGGCACCTTAAAAGTTAACGATAAGGTTTCTAGTACAAAGAGAAGAAATGTACGAGATAAGTCTTTAAGCACATACATGCAGAACAAGATTCGAACTAGTCGAATCTGGCAAAAATGGTTTGAATCAAAACCAAATGTTGTTTGGTCTCCTGTTAACACAAACCCAAATGGTCAGAATAGTCGTTCATCTGAAAAACAATCGGTCGTGTTGCAGGTAGTTCAGATTGTTCTGTGGATTGTTGATAGTGGTTGTTCAAAGCATATGACGGGTGATCGATCACTGCTGAAAAATTTCATTGAGAAATTCATGGGCACCGTTCGCTTTGGAAATGATAATTTTGCAGCAATCACAGGCTATGGTGATTATATACAGGGCAATATCACTATTTGTCATGTATATTATGTTGAAGGCCTTGGACATAATCTCTTTAGCGTTGGACAATTTTGTGATGGCGATTTAGAAGTGGCTTTTCGTTCTAAGACATGTTACGTGCGTAATCTGGAAGGAGATGATTTGCTTACAAGCGATCGTGAATCAAAATTATATACAATCTCCATTTTTGACATGGCTGCTTCTTCACCCATTTGTCTAATGTCTAAGGCAACTTCGACAAAGTCATGGTTATGGCACCGCAGACTTTCACATCTTAATTTCGGCACCATAAACGATCTTACCAGACTTGACTTGGTTGATGGTCTTCCAAAGTTTAAATATGGAAAAGATCACCTTTGTTCTGCTTGTGAAAGAGGAAAAAGCAAGAAAGCTTCTCATCCACTCAAACTAATTCCAAGTGATCATTCCAAATTGGAATTACTTCATATGGATTTATGCGGTCCAATACGAGTAGCTTAAATCAATGGAAAGAAGTATATTCTTGTGATCGTGGATGATTATTCTTGATATACATGGATTTACTTTCTTCATTCGAAAGATGAAATACGGCGAGGTGGTAAATTTAATGTAAAACTATCAAAAACTTTAATAAGAAACATAATTCAATCCCCGGCAACGGCGCCAAAAACTTTAATATGTTAAGAAAGCTTTAAATTTATAATACCGATTTTACCAAATTTTAAATTAACACATGGGAAAAGTATAACCCCCGTATGTAGTATAGATTTAGGGTAAGACTAGGTCGTCCACATGGATTGGTGTTTTTCAGAATGTTTATTAGTTTTGCAAAAAATATCTTTTAGACTTGTCACGAATCTAAAGATAAAAGGACACGTTTTTATTTTGTTACAAAGTGATAAAAATGATACTTGTTTGGGTCGAGGATAATGAAGACAAACATATAAGTAATAATGCAAACATGAATTCAAGTATAATAGCATGAATAACGGGTACTTATTCAAACGATTAACTATTTTACATCAGTGTTGCAAAAATCGGCCTAATCGGCCGCCTAGGCGGAATCGGTCATTAAACGCCTTGATTTTTACTAATCGGCCTAAAAAATGGGTTAAAATGGGTTAAAAATGGGTTAAAAATGGGTCAAAAATCAGATTAATCTGTCAAAATCGGAAAAAATCGGAATAAATAATAAAAAAATCAGATCACTTGAAATATTTGAAGTTTTGAACTTTGAAATACCATGTTATCTTATACATACTAGTTATAATACCCCGTGCACGCATGGGGTTTTAACATAAAATTTTGATTACTTATTAATAATTTGTCGCTAGGCGCTACCCGACCGCTCCGGGAGCGCCTAGCGATTTTTGCAACCTTGGTTGACGCACATAAGGCTCCTCCTATTGTCACTACATCTCATGAACAAACTTCTCCAATCTCTTTTACCGAGGCTGATGAATTTAATCAAGAAGATTCTGCTGATTTTGATGGTAATGCACAGTTTGTTCCATATAATCCTCTAAGTCGTGAGGAAATTGAGTCATCTATAACGGCTCTAGAACCATCAAATGTGCAGAATTTCCACCAAGTACAACCCTTAACATACATTTGAACAAAAGATCATCCTCTAGATCAAGTTATTGGTGACCTATCCAAACCTGTCATGACTCGCCAATGGCTATACACAGATTCTAAGGTATGCATGTATGCATTAACCGTCAGCACTATTGAACCAAAGAATATCAAAGAATCTATGGCAGACCATAGTTGGATTGAGTCCATGCAAGATGAGTTGAATCAGTTTGAGAGACTTAAAGTTTGGGAACTCGTTCCACGACCAGAAGGAAAGAATGTTATTGCACTCAAATGGCTCTGGAAGAACAAGTGTGATGCTGAGAATATTGTTGTTTGGAACAAAACTCATCTTGTGGCTAAAGGATACAAGCAAGAAGAAGGCATTGATTTTGAAGAGTCATTTGCTCCGGTTGCTCGTCTTGAGGCCGTTCGGATGTTTATTGCTTATGCTGCTCATAAGAATATCACAATCTTTCAAATGGATGTTAAAACGTCTTTTCGCAATGGTCCTTTGAAATAAGAAGTTTATGTCAGCCAACCTGAAGGGTTTATTAATCCAGAATTTCCAGATCACGTCTACCAGTTGAAAAAAGCTCTATACAGTCTTAAGCAAGCACCCCGTGCATGGTATGACAAATTGTCTTCTTTTCTAATTGAACATGGGTTCACTAAAGGTATTATTGATCCGACTTTGTTCACACGACGTCACGGGGAAGACATGTTACTTGTTCAATTATATGTTGACGACATTATTTTTGGTTCAACAAATCCAAATTTTTCAAAACGTTTTGCAAACCTAATGAAAAATAATTTTGAAATGTCGATGATGGGTGAACTAAAGTTCTTTCTTGGACTTCAGGTTCATCAATCTCCCTGTGGCATATTCATAAGTCAGTCACAATATGCAATTGAATTGTTAAAGAAACATGGTCTAGATGAATGTGTCTCAATGAGTACACCTATGGCAACTGAGAGGCTGGATGCTGATTTACAAGACACTCCTACTGATCAAACGACTTATCGTCGTATGATAGGAGGGATTATGTACCTAACAGCCAGTCGTCCAGACATTGCTTTTACCACTTTTGTATGTGCTCGTTATCAAGCACGTCCTACAGTCAAACATCTCAAAGAGCTTAAACGGATCTTTCGGTACCTGAGATAGTCCTATAACATGGGCCTATGGTATCCGAAGGATTCCGGATTTGAACTAATTGCATATTCAGATGCGGACCATGCAGGATGTAAAGATGATTGTAAAAGCACATCAGGAGGATTGCAATTTCTAGGTGGAAAACTCGTGAGTTGGAGTTCAAAGAAACAAGATTGTACTGCGATGTCTACTGCTGAGGCTGAATATGTTTCCTTGTCTGCATGTTGTGCACAAGTTATTTGGATGTGAACTCAACTGCTTGACTATGGATACAAGTACAATCAGATTCCGATGTACTGTGATTCCAAGAGTGCCATTGCTATCTCATGCAACCCAGTCCAATATTCTAAGACTAAACACATAGACATTCGGTATCATTTTATTAAGGAACATGTTGAGAAGGGTACTGTGGAAATTTACTTTGTCGGGACAAAATACCAACTTGCGGATCTATTTACTAAAGCGCTTCCAAAAGAACGATTTGAGTATCTGGTTCATCGCATTAGTATGAGATGTATAACTCCAACTCAGTTGGAAAGCCTAACAAAGTTATCTTCTTGAAAAGATCATACATCAAAAACAAGTAAATAAATTTTTTAAAAACAAAAGAAAATTTCAAAATTTCAAAATCCAAAAAAGATTTGTTATGTTTTTTATATAAAAAAATAAATTAAATTAATAATTTAAAATGATCACATGATTAGATTTATGATTCCAAATTTTTTTAAAATGCTTTCACTTGAAAATATGGAATCATAATCCGCGGGGGGTAATTGAAAATTTTTCATTCACATACATCATTTCAAAAATAAAATAAAAACAATGATCTCTCAAATAAACTGAATTTGAAATATGCTATATTTTCAAGGGGGAGTTTTTATTTTAAACTCAAACATCTTCATTTTTGGACTACGAGCTTAGTATGATTTCATTTCAAGGGGGAGTTTTTGATAATGGGGAACAAATTTTGAAATGACTTCATTACTCGATGGGGAGTTTTTGAAAAATCAACCTCAAATTCGAAATGTAAAACTAAAGGGACTGAAAGTGTAACTTCTAAATCTTTTTCGATGGCTATAAAAGGATGAAATTATTTTCATTTTAACTTTTCTTTCATCGAGTTCTCTTATCGAGTTTGAGCATAAAATCAACAAAAGTCTTTCGAGTTCATTACAACGATTACAAACTACTTTTCTTACTCAAACGTAAGTGGATATGATTTGTGGTTCAAATAATATATGATTTTGCATTATCCAGTTTAAACTCGGTAATATTTAGGATTACCGAGTTTGTGTTTTATAGAGTTTATGCAACAAGATTGAAATCAAGGACGATAATAAACAATGTTTATGTAGAAATAAGTGATAAATAGCTTAGGAATGGTTAACTAGTCGCTGAAATTGAAATTCGGAAGTGTATGATGTTTATCCAGTTTGATTATTATCGAGTTTGATTGTTTGTCTACTGTTTGGAGTCTGAAAAATGATAATAGAACATAAAACGAATCAAATTTGGTTTTTTCATAAGTTAAAATGCATCATCGAATTTGGTTTATCTAGTTTGTGAAACTCAGTCATAGTCAAATAGTCAAACTCGGAAGGGTCAAAAAGTCAAACTCGGTGGTGTCACAAAGACAAAATTCAGTAAAAATGCATTTGTGGAAAAGTGAAGTTGTATTGAGAAAGAAATAATTTCGATGATTAATGCTTGAATGTCTGTGGAACAAAAAGATCAGTTTCTCATGTGTGATGAAAACATCAAATAATTTTGAGAAAGAAATCAAGTTTCTATGAATTCTAAGCTGTGGGTCATATATATCTATTCGTAATTGTTTAAGTGGACTAAGTCATGTCCGGTTTAGGCCGTTTTATGCAATGAACAGAATGAGGAGTGAGTGACTTAGTGTCCATTCAATTATTGAATTAGATATGTTTGTCTTTATTGTTTAGAAATCATGACAAAAAGTGAAAGTGAAAAGTTTTTTATAAACTTGAATCTGAAAATCCAAATCTCAATTGTTTAAGTGGACTAAGTCATGTTCGGTTTCGGCCATTTTCTGCAATGAACAGAATGAGGAGTGAGTGACTTAGTGTCCATTCAATTGTGGGTTTGTGATTATATGATTCTATGTTATCATTATAAAGAAAGTTTTTGTCAAAAGATTTCTGGAAAAAGTTCTTAAAATCTGTTATTGTGTCAAAATGATACTCTTTCACAAAACAAATTTAAGAAGATTGAATGATTTCTCTTTAATTTTTAGTAAAAGAGTCTTGATTAAAATCAAAAGAGAAATCTTCATCATTCTTGAAAGAGTATCATGTCACAAAGAATTTCTGGTAAGAATATTCTAAAAACAGAAAAAGAGCTAAATCCATACGCGAAAAAGCAAATCAAAAGTGTGTTCGAAAAAGAATTGCCAAAACACACAAAAATGATAAATCAAAAGAATAATTCGAATAAAGCGTATGGCATGTGCTAGAAAAAGCAAGAACGAGCACATGAGAAAGAAACTGATCAAAAATATGTTCAAAAAGAATTGCCAGAACATATAAAACAGACAAAGTAGAAAAAGAAAAAAATGTCAAAAGAATTATTTGTTATCTAACATCTCAATTTTATTCATTCAGTAACCATCATGGCATAACAACAACATGCAGCTGAGGTTCATCCAGATGAACCGGTGTCCCTCCCAAATAAAAGAATATGAATCTTATGATGCCTAACAAGAAAGTTGATCTTGGACATAGCAAGCCCACTACGGAAAGCAAAATTATGAATGAACATCAACAAGAATCATCCAAATAAGATTTCAGCACTGCACTTCTTCCTGCCATACCATGGATATATATGGCACAGTTCTGCATAAACCTTTGAAGAAGACGTTTCAAAGAATAGGCCTCAAGTTATGCTGACAAGAAAATGAAGTTTCTCTTAAAACACTGGATGACTTTAGAATAATCTTTCATCACTACAAATCACAAATGACATACAATCGATAATTCCATTCGTAGCCACCATTATCACCGAGGATCATTTTTTGGACATGGGTATCTATTCGATAAACAAACAATTGGGTGCTGGTACGGATGAATCTGAGGACAGGACCGCGTAGTGCGAGAGGGCGGTTTGTCATAGTGAGGAGGCGGCAACAACAGTCTTAGTAGTAGGTCAGCGCAATGGTGACTTAGCACTCTGGAATCACGACTGATCTCTAGAACTGATTTACTATGAACAACAACATTGTACTGCTATGAGTGCGACTGTCAGACTTTAAAATCCCATGTGACAGTACTCAATGCACGAAAGCACGAGCAGGATGGATCAACTGCCGTTGCAGATAATGCAAATGATGTATTGCTTTATCAATAACATTCACGTGGATTATGCGGAGCTGCTATGGGAAGGACTTTACTATTCTCTTCATCATCCAACATTTTTGATTCCGTATCCAATATTTACAAATATTATCGTTAGTCATTACATGACTATCTTTCCTAAAATCTCAAGACGTGCTCGTGACATGTATCACAATCTGCAAGATGATGACATAATGAAAAATATCTTTAATTCAGGAAGACACAAAGATAAAGATGGCATGCAAATTTCAGATTGGATGATCACTGAAGAGATGAAGCACACAGAGCATTATAGGATGTATGCAGAGGTGTTTGGGTTAGATGTTCCTCTGACTCAGTCACAACCGACTGAGTCTACCCAAGGAACGCATAGGACACCTAGCGCCCCTAGGTCACCTACCCCTAAAAAGGATACAGCAGAGTCAAGTGCTCCAAAATGATCTACTGTGATTCGTTTTCGTCTTCCTGAAAAGAGATCTACATGTCTAACTCCACCAGCTCTAGTGCCAACTGTTGATAAAGCAGACGAGATGATCTTACAAGATACATTACAAGTAAGTCTTGCTGAGCACAAAATTCAAGAAGAGCAAGAAGCTAGTGAAAATGTAGAACTGGTCAATAAGTACTTGGCGTCTAGAGAGATTGAAAAGATGGTGGAAGGATCTGAGAATGTTATTGATGATAGTTAACCTCCTAGGAATGATGGAACCCAGGAGTCCGTCACAGGTTAGAGTCCAGGAGAGTGATAAGGAAAGTCCAGAGGTGGAGAGCACTAATGATGAAAAGGAGTGAAATTACTATGTGTCATACTTTGTCAATGTTTAATGAAGGAGGAGGAAAAAAGACTGATGAATGTAGAATTAAAGCAAAAGAAGAAAGGAAAGATCGTAGAGGAGTCTAGGAGTACACCATTCCCCACACCAATTAGATCTCCTAGGACTCATACTAATCTCATATCTTCGGATTAACCGATACTCAAACAACATTATCATCAAGATCACAACACACCAAATTGTCTAAAGCAAATCGACTTCTATCATTATTCAAAGCCAAACCTGCATGGTTCAAACGATACAAGAATTTCTTTCAGGAGTTACAAGGACGGTATACATATTTGTTTGAAGATCTCAAAGAAAGATTTTTGTCAAGGAAGTCATTCGATACACTTGCTGATCATCTCCAAGAAGTAATGGCCGAATCATTACCCATTATGGTAGATACGCATATTAAGGAGCAGGTGAAAAAGAAAGTTCCTGAGCATGTCAGAGATCAAGTTCCAGTGTATGTTATGGAAGGGCTGATTATGGAAAGACAAAAGACTAAAGAAGAGATGGAACAAACAATTGCTAAAGCTATTTTACAAGAGCGAGGGAATATACAAGCTGAAATCTCCTCACAAATTCAGAAAGCAATTATAATCATATTCCTTCTCAAGTTGATGCATCAATAAGAAGTTATATGTCTGGTCACATCCTTCATGTTCATCCAGTTCAATCACAAACACCATTTATTCCAGAATAACAATATCAACTGTATCTTTCCATGAAAAGCAATCCTTAGTTGCAGCAACAAGACATAGCATTATGGCAGACAATCCTCGGTTGCAGCAACAAGATATTACAATATGGCTTGCACTTCAGATGAAGTTTGAGAATCTTAAAGTACAACAAACTACGTGTAGACCTTCTGCCGTTCGCCCAAGAGATCAGGACGATCCTCATGATGATGCTCATCCTAAGGGGGAAAATAGTGCAAAGCGGCAGAAGACATCTGAGTACGAAGCGTATGTGTCTGGAGAGCCATCATCTGGACAAGTCAATAAAGAGGAACGAGGTCCTTCAACTTTAGGTAATCAAGAACAAGAAGATGATTTTGATTTTTGGACTGATTCTTATGCTTCAGATGATGATGAAATACCATCAAAGCAAGTGTCACAAGATATTATAGAAGAAGTATCACTGACTATTGATGAAGCAAAGTTAAAAAAAATGGCTGATGAGATGTTGAGACAAAGATGTACTTCAGGGGATGAGCATCAATATCATATTGATCAGATGAAGAATCTCTTGCAAAGTGACATTGTTTAGGAAAGTAGAAAGGAAATTGTTGTCTCTCCACATCCACAAAAGACCAAACCTATTGTTTAAAGTTGTTAAAGAGATCCTAAACCTCTAGCACCATCTCTGATAAATCAAGATCTTTTATATCTAAAGAAAGGAAGTTCAGGACTTGAGAAAATCGTATTGTCACTTCACAAGTTTCCAACAATCATCTTTAATGATGATGACATAGAAGAACAAACTTCCAGATGG
>BQNB010130548.1:0-18924 GCA_026074375.1 Tanacetum coccineum
AAAAAAAATCCAGAAAATATACAAATAAGCATCAAACTGTTGAAACATAACAGAAAGTTGACATCTTTATATCATTTGCATAAGAAACTATAAATTAGAACGAAAAAAACAATTTTGAATATTTTCATACCTGCTTCTTGAACAGTCGTCAGCATATTTTTCAGCTTTATAAACTTAAAATGTGTCCGTTGAGATTCTAAGCATCTAACTATTAACTGAAGCCATTGGTTGATCCACTGGAACCATATGTCCACCATTATGCACTTGATTCAGATAAAACATTGGGTCAATTATTCTAAACTAAGAAAATAAACTTAATGCACGCCATTAAATACTCTTATCATTGTGAACTAAAGACGTCGTCTTTTCTTTAAGTCATAAGCTTTATAGATTTAAATTACAATTTTCCTATCACTTCTAGTAACATGCTATTGTATAGCTTGTTTGATACATTGCAACTATGAGCGACTGGATTCACTAAGGCAATACTTACAAAGGAGCAAATTTCTGAGATCAGGGAAGTACAAAATGGAGCAAAATTTGTGAATGTAGAATAGAAGAAACCTTCGTTGACCGAGATCTTACTTATGACATTGTTTAAGATGTTCTTTAAATTTTTTTCAGATCGAGGTGTAAAGACGTATGTGCCTTTGTACATCAGAGTTATCCATATTTCTAATTTCATATTTTATTATGCTAACACGACGAATGCCAATAGTTTTTTACCACTGTACGGCCCATTGACTAATGCGGGTTTATTTAAATGGGAGAGCACATTTGCAGGTTTATTTAAGTACATTCTCAAGCAGTATGTACTGCTGTGGGAGAGCATCAAGTAACAATGATAATACGGCAACATGAAGACCAAACCTTCTAGTTTATCAATCGCGACCTAAAAAGAATAGAACAATGCTTATTGAAATTAAACCTAATTCTATTTTATGTATTCTATACTTGCTAAAATATAGTGGGGTTCAACGTGTGTTGCTTTCAATGTCCATGGATTCATTGACTCGAGGATAACTTCTGAACCTGCTATTCATAACATCCATGTTGCTTTAACAATTGGTATAAGTTTAACCCCGAATAATGCTACAAAATTCTGTTTCGTTTATTTATCGGCCATCTTTTGTGTAGCATCTAGCCACTCGTCTACCATGTGTTTCCACATTCTGCAATACACAACAAATAATCTAATTTAGTTATGTGCACTGCTACCCTGGAACTGCTATTATACGTGTATAGTAATATAGCTAACAACAAAGAGTCATGTTGTGTGGAACATGGTCATATCTTTAAAATCCGAAATAGTCATAAGAACGGATTATTGGAATTCCAATATGTGAATTGATACAGTAGTTTTTGGTGCTAGCTTGTGTACTTATTGAAAGACTACAACTCAACCTAATAACCTCATAAACAAAAAAAATCAACCAATAATTTAATACCTATAAACACAACCATTAAATCTTAATGATACCTTGCATCTTTCATCTGTAGCTTCGGGAGGAGACTCTTCAAGATCCAATTTGAAAGCTTCAATTGGCTTATACCTAAATTAAACCAAATAAAAACAAAAATAATTATAATCATTGTTTTGATTCAGAATTGAAAATAGGTAATTATTTATTTCTTAAAATCCAATATTGCTTAGACTCATAATCAATAAAAGCTGGATTCAAAAATAACAATAAAAACTTATCTTTCTTTGTTGAGGAAACCCGATCACAACCAAAAACATATGATCTTACCCGATTCTTCGCCGGAAAACCAAAAAGATCTTCTTTGTTGTTCATGTAGATCACCACTACTTGTGGATTTTGTGTTAACACATCTGATCCACTATGCGTGTTTTTTTGGCGGTGGAAACCTGTGTGTATGTTTTGGGGTAGTGAAAGCGGTAATGAGAATCCATGAAAAGGGTGTTAATATTCCATGGTTTTGTTAATAGATTTCATGAGTCACCACCATAATCCACTAAAAAGCCACGTAAAAAAAAAGATTGTTTCCTTATTAGGAAACATTCTCTTGATTATATTTTATTTTTTATAAAATAATTTAATAAGTAATCTTAAATATTTCTTTATTTGACTAAAATTTATAAAATTCGTTTTTATTTGTTTTTTTAGAAAAACTAGGTACAAAATAACTTAAATAAAAACGGAGTTAATAACAAATACTTAAGGGTTAAAAACAAAAATTGAAACAAATAAAAACGACCCAAGAAACTAAACCTGAACACTTATCGTCTCACACCACCCTTTCTTCCCAAATCGATTCTCACATAATCATTCAACCATCGATCAATAAAAAGCTCTAATTTTCTCTCTATTATTTTCTTCAAATTGATTCAAGGTATTATCCTTTATTATGTTTTATGATTATATAATTATGATATGTGTGAGATTCATAGAAAAAACAAATCTCATACACACTCTCCACATATTACACTCTTGTCGATTCATATTGATTTTTGCGAAGTTGAGTCATTTTCATCACCTCCTAATTATCAATTTTGTAGACGTGCTTGCCTAATTATCGATGAATTTGATATATTTGTTTGTTGATGGGATTAATGATTAAGGTATGTTATGCCTTTTTGTCTACAAAGTTAAAGATTTGTGTTTTTCATGAAGGTATGTGTTGCATATGTCACCCAGCAGATATAATTTTTTATGACCCATCGCTAATTTTGAAAATTAGGTTCTTTAATAACCCAATTAGTTTTGGTATTTTTATGACCCATCCTTAATTTTTTAATTTAGTTTTTTTTATAATGGATTTTCGTAACTCCATCTAATTATCATGTTTTAAACAGGATGATCAAGATGAGCATTGTTGATCTAAAGCCTAAAGGCAATGCCTCTTTTGAAAATTTTATGACTCTTGCATATTGACAGTTTTAACAATAATGTTACTCGATGTTGCTAGGATTTAGTACTGGGTCGGCTTTCAAGTATAAGTAAATGTAATCAGTGAATTGACGTTTATCTGCTTACATGCTTATCAAGTTTTATATCGGCCCTGTTGGGATTGGTCATTTTGTTATGGTAACATCATCAATTTCGATTGTTAAATTGCATACACTATTATATCATGACCTGCACACCTGTTGATGGTTTATATTTTTTAACACTAATAAATAAGAAATCGAGGATCCACAAAGAAATCGGGGATCAACTAGAATAGAAAAATTACTTATGTTTTTATGTCTTTAAGACTTTTGTATTTCCTTAGTTGGCATTTGGAAGTAATTGATGTTTCACCTATTCGCTAATGAATATATTAATATGTGGTATGTTTCATTTTAATGGAAAAGAGGGTCAATATGATGCTTAACTTACAAGTAAACGGGTCATCGGTTTGAAACTTGTCTGAAGTGTAAATTTGTGCATAAAGCGTACTAAATTATCAGATTCTAATATACATGTCTAATAAAAAAGAGATTTTGGGACAAACTAATATGACCCCTTATGGCATGCTTATTTTGTCATCTCTATAATACATTTAGGCCTTATCTGTTGATTAACTGATTTGTCCCCGCATTACAGATTCCTATCATGTGCAACGACTGCAACAATACTAGCAAAAAAGCATTACACACTCTTGGCCATAAGTGCAGCAATATTTTTGTACTTAATTTCTGTTTTCAATGTCAATTGATTGTAAGATAGAGGCTTGGTATAAGGATTATTTGCATCCAAGTGTTGAGTATGATTCCAAGTGTTGAATAATAGTTCGACTATTTAACAGTTCTTAACCGTTGCTGAGTAAGAACTTCTATTTCTTTGCTTGCCTTGTCCTATAAATTTTTACAGCTTCACCGGTTTCTTGTATGTGTTCTGCTTTAGCAGAATGGAACCATTTTTGTGCTATTACTAGGGGTGTGCACAAGCCGGTTCTGCTTTTGACTAAACTGAAACGAAAATGTTTGTCAGTTAGATTATTTGTGGTACTAGTTTTTGGCTGAAACCAAATCTAAGGTTTTTAAGTTAGATTCTACAGGCTTTTTAGCTAAAACACTCCTTGTGCTCAAACTCAAAATCAGGACACTTAAATCGTTTCATGGCTCGTGCTGTTATGAAAATTCTTTCATATAACTGAAATAATAGAATAAACGCTAATATGGTACTTTATGTCATTTATTGGAAGACTTCTAAGCTCAACTAAGTGTCTTCTATCTTCTGACTTTTAAGCTCCAATTCGCCTGGCGTTGTTACCAAGATGAAGCAAATTATTGTCATGATAATAAAGAAAACTGAGCTACTGAATCATGAGCTTGTAGATCTAATAGTCGCAAGTGTGCGAAAGGAGAACAAGGTGATCATTATGTTTTCATCTACCACCAATTACATCATATACTGAAGTGTTGTATCTCTTTGTTGATTGCTTCGCCTGTTTGTTGGCAACTAAGGAGAGAAGTTCTCAAGAGGTGTGCGACTCAACTTAAACCGCATCTCCCTAAAAAGGTGCGAGATATGGGCTTTAATCTTCATGATTATTTATAAAGTGGCTACTCGAAGCTGTGACTCAAAAAATGAAATTTTGGTGTTGGTAAAAATTTTCATATTTGATATCACTGCTATTCCAAAGTAATTGCCCAATGTACAATAATCACATGTCTTTTCCAGGTGGCAGAAGAAGTATGCAGTCCTTTGATGGAAACTATTCCAACTACGACTGATATGAGCAAGTTGAGGGAAGAAGCAAGTCGCAAGAGGAAACTTGAGTGTCTAGATGGAAGCAGAATCATTCCGGTTTCATTCCAATTCATTTGTGATCCTTATGTGTTATTGGTTTTTTTTACTAAAACGTGTACACAAAATGCAGCCGTCATTAGGTACTCTTCATAATATGCCCCAAATATGGAATGGGATTTATTTTCAATTCTTCTAAGGGTTCAAACATGAATGAGCAATGTTATAGGCTCGCTGGACTTGTGGAGTCGTAAGTATTATCTTAAATATTTAAGATTTCACATTTATTTCTATAAAATGTAACTCACACAATATTATTTTCTTTTTAGGGTCGTTGGTAGTCTGAAGTGGGAATTCCCTCTTGTGAATCATTAGCCGGGTGATTGGGAGTGTGGATATTATGTGATGAAATGGATGCATGACTTTGTGCTAAAATATCAAAACAAAAACTTCCTGAACATCGTAAGTGCTTGTTAATCTTGCATTCACTTGTGGCCATAATGTGTCTTTGCAAGCTATGGACTTAATTGCTAATGCATGTTTCTATAAATGCAAATCCTGAACCTTTTAACACCTTTCCTAAGTATCTAAGTACCATTTGCTATATAGTCAGAGCGCAGATTTTCATTTTGTAGCTGCTGTGTAGGAAGTGTAGTGCCCATACAGTCCACCTCTAGACTTTTTAAGTGAACCGCATTAGACATAGAATCGATTATGATATAGGCTAGTAATCTAGTATAGAATGGGCTTTGCTGGAGGACTTGACCAGTTAAATAGCTTGCAAAGCCTGCAGTCTAGTATAGTGAAATTTTAGTTTTGCTACTGCTGTAAACATGCTTGTATTTCCCAGCTTGTTTGATGTCCGTTTTGCTACTGCTGTAAACATGCTTGTATTTCCTAGCCTGCTGAATTGAAATGCTATAAGTAGTTCCTGTAGTTTGAAATTTCAATACATTAGGCTATTCTTGAATACTTTTTACTTGAATTTCAATACAGCAGATCATTAGCAGACGTGCGAGTTCTTGTTTTTTAGATTACTGATGTTTTTATTTCATTAAATTACTTGTAGGTAGCTTGGACTAATGAGCGTCCGTTGGAGAACAAAGAGTTGAACGCGATCATTGGCGCATGGTTTACGTTGTGGCGAGATTAGTCCTAGATAATTATATTGAATTCTAGTGTTTTTCTTTATGGCTATTTGTTGAATTCTAGTGATTTAATTTGATTTGAATTTTGTATTTGCTTTATGTTAAGCTGAATTGAAGTTGTTTTTATTTACTTTAATTTGTTGAATTTGACATTTTTGGTCCATCTAAATCAGTTTATATATATTTGTTGTATTTATATTTCTTTATTTTGGTGGGTTAAATTTGTAAGTTTTGGAAATTATTAAAGAATTTCAATTTTTTTTTTAAAGTAGATTAAAAAAAGACAGGTTTTAAGATAAAAACATATCTTTTTACTCTATATAAAGACAGGTTGGATCTTTTTATAAAGACATGTTGCGGGAGAACCAGTGTCATGTACAATTAAAAAACATGTGTGTTATTTTAATATGGAGACCAAGCCTAAGGATTAGAACCGGGTGTCGATTCTTCTAATAGAGACTGGTTGCATAACCGGTTTTCATTGTGGTTTTCGATCTATGGGTGATACCCCCTTCGGTGGATGGTTCCTATAACACTTTTTATGGGCTATTTTGACCAGTTTCTATGGCCCTTTTTGTAGTAGTGAACGTTTATCAATTATGGATTAGTATTTAAATAAAATAATGATTTCGTCCTTTTATCGAATTATAAGAAATGAGTTTCCCAAGATTTTTCATAAGTATGAGCTATTTATAAAATTTTTTTTTGGGCAGGACTAGTTCGATTTATAAACGTTTTCCCAAGGTTTTCAAACCTTATTTCAAACACTTTCCTTCAAAAGATCAATTCTCGAGAAAATGCCAAAATCTACGTTTATGTGGCGTTCCATCTAAATATACTCTTCAAACGACTATTTTAGTCAACATTACTTATATAAGCATAATTCACTCAAAAATCGGTTTTAAAAGCTTAAGTTTACATGTTTTACATTAAATGAGCCATAGATACAACGTAAGCCCAATTTCACTAGTTACTACTTTTAGTCCAAGTGTTTAGTCCATTAGTCGTTTTGAATTAAGTCCAAACTCAGTCTTTTAGTTATTGGGCCTTGAGGTCCAATGTGAGTTTCATAGTTAGCCCGATTGTATGAAAACAAAAGTATTTATACCTTACTGGGATTTTCGGCCTAATAAACCCACACAAGTATTTTACAACCCAATAAGCCCAAAAATATTTCAATAAGCATCAAGATAAGATAATAAGCTCTTTGTTTGTCAAAATAAGTTAGACCAACAAGTCAAAATAAGCCAAAGTATCATTGAACCTTGTTGGGCCGGTTATTACGCATAAGCCCAATATACATTGCAAAATATAGAATAAGCCCGATAATGAATCCAATAAGTCAACGATTAAGCAAATAAGCACTTTGTTATAAAAATAAGCTAGAATATAAGTAAAAAATACAAGCAGGGGGTCCAATAAGGTCACAAAATAGTGCACGAACTTATTTTGGCGTATTGGGTCATGAGCCCAAGTGGCCTATATGGACCACTAATAAGCTAGAAATAAGCCCACATGCTCAAAATCTTTTGAGTTTTCAAATAATCTAGGAAATAAGTCTAAGAAATAATAAGCTATGGCCAATAAGGCAAGATAAGCCACGGATTATCTTCCTTATTGGACCGTGGCTTCATAAACCCAATAACAAGCTATTATAAGCACTAATCAAATAAGCTCGAAAACCAAATATGTGAGGAAATTAAGCCACGAATTATAGCTCTTTGGAACAAGTCGAAATTAGAATAACGTAATCACAAAGCCCTCTTTGTTGTCTCTTGTTGGGCCAAGACTAAACGAGCCCTAAGAAGTCCAATAAGCACTTATGTGCATTATTAATTAATGCCAAAATTAGAAATAATCTTTGACCTCAAATGTTATTTACCACCAAAACCAATAACTATAATTGTCATATTAAATTTTGTTTTTCCTGTTGTCTACGGTCGACCCAAACACGCCTTTTTAATATTTTTTTGAAATTTTAGAGTTAGAATTTACAAACACTATTGTAAACTAGCATGAGAATCTCATTAGACTACCTAAAAGTACCAAGATTAGGAAATTTGGAAAATTTACCTAAAAGAGGGTTTCAAAGAAGGATTTTAAGCCGAACAAAACAACCCAGAGGGTTTGCGTTGGGGATGAGCGGTTGAGGGATAGTTGGATTGTATGCGGTTTGGGATGGGTATCGAGGGGAGATGGGGGGGGTGGTGACCCTGGTTTGGGTTGTGGGGGTGGGTGGCGTTTGGTGGGCCGGGTGGGGGTGGGGGGTGGAGGTTGGGAGCGGATGGGGGTGGTGGTCGTGATGTCGGTTTGATTGTTGGGGGGGTGAGAGGATGTGGGGATGGGAGGTGGTCCCGGGGGAGGTTCGGGAGTGGGGCGGAGTTGTGGATGGGGGGTGGGGCATGTGCGGGTCAGATTGCGGGGCGGGACTGATGTGCAGAACGGGGGGAGCTGTTGGGGGAGATGTGGAGGAGGCTGGGACGAGTGGGGGGTGACAGGGGGGGTCGTGGCGTGAGGTGTGAGGGTAAGGTGGGTGTAGGGGGAACGAGCGGATCGGGGGAGGGATTAGGCTGGGGGGAGCGGGGGGGTGGGGTGGAGTAGATGGTGGTTGTGAGGCGCGGTGGACTGGGGGATTTGTTTGCGGGGGTGGGGTGAGGATAGATGTGGTTGGGGGATGGAGTGGGGGGGTGGTGGGGTGGGATGTAGTCTGATAGTGGTCTGGGGCGGATGGATGGGGTGGGGAGGTGAGGACTAGGGGGGGATGGGTTGGGGTCAGGCTCGTGGGCGGGGGGGGGGGGGGGTTTGGGGACCAGGAGGGGGGGGTTGTGGGGGGGGCAGTTGGGGAGGGGGTGGGTGGTAGTGGAGGGGGGCGGGTAGCTGTGGGGTTGAGGGGGTGAGGAGGTGGGAGGGGGGAGGGCGGGGGTGTGGTTGGATTTGGGTGAGGATGTGATTGTGGGGATAGGGGGAGGGTTATATGTGAGCGGCCGATGTTCGGAGGAGGGTGCTACGCGGGTTGGGGGTAGAGTTGCGGTGGGTGGTGGGGAAGGTGGAGGCGGGGAGGGGTGTGGTGGGTTGATGGGCGGTGCGTGCGGGGGGGGGGGATGTGTACGGGTAGGGTTGGCGGGCAAGGGGGTGCAGTGTCGGGGGGTGGTTGAGGCGCGGTGTGTGGGTGGGTCGGTGAGGGTGGAGAGGTGGGGGGTGGGTGGCGGTGTTGGGGGGGGGGTGTTGAACGGGGGGGTGGTGAGGGGTCGGGCGGGGGTGGTCGTGTGTATCGCAGAGGGGGGATGAAGGGGGATGGCTGAGCGGTGGGGGGACGTGTAGGGGGGTGTGTAGGGGGGGAGTGTGGTGGGGTGGGATTGTGCCGGGGGGGGGAGGTGGGGGTGTGGGTTTGGGTTGCGGGGGGGGGTTCTCGGGTGCGGGCGGATGGGGTCGTGTTTACGAGGGCGGGAGTGTGGTCCTTGTGGGTGGGGTTGGGGATTCGGGGGTTGGGGGGATAGGATGGTGATATCCCCCCCCCCCCCCCCCCCCCCCCCCCCCCCCCCCCCCCCCCCCCATGATGGTGGAGGACGAGCGGATTCTGACGAGCGGGGGGAGATTGTATAGGGGTGAGGGGGGGGGGTGGGAGGTGTGCGGTATACGTGGGGGGTGGGGGGATGGTGGGATGCGTGGGGGTGAGGTTGGTGGGAATATTGGGGTGTGTGGTTGATATTCGTCAAGCGGGGGTGTGGGGGAGGGGTCGGGGGGGACAGGTGGGGTGAAGATCGGGATGAGGGGGGGTTGGGGGGTATGTGGGGTTCGCCTGGCTAGGCGTGCGTATGTGGCCGTGGGGGCGGCGACTGGGGACCGGGGGGTTAGCTGGGGTCGGGTGAGGGGGGGTGGGGATGGAGGGGGGGGGTGTTGGGTGGGATGGAGTGCTCTTTGGGATGATGAGACGGGTGTGCGGGACCTCGGGGGGTGGCTGCTTGTGGGGTAGGGGTTGGCTGGGTGTTGGGCCTGGATGGGGGGGGGAACGTGGGTTATTGGGTCGCGGGGCGGGCCATGGGGGGGGTTGATATGTGGGGGTCGTGCTCGGATGTAGAGGGTGTGGTGTGGAGGGGGGAAAGGGGGGGGGGTGGGGGGCCAGGTCGTGGAATGGAGTGCGGATGGTGTGGAAATACCACAGTCGCTGGTGGCTAGGTGCCGGTATTGGTGGGGATGGGTGGGGGGGGGGGTGGTGCGGGAGGGGTTTGGAGGAGTTGTGTGGTATTTGGAGCCCGCTGCGCTAGTGGGATCAGGCCCGTGGGGAGGCGGGGGGGGGGGATGAGGGGTGAAGATTGTTGGGGCCGTTGTGGGGGTGGGGTCTGGCCCAGGGGTAGGCTCAGGTGGATCGGATGATTATGTAGGGGGGGGATCGCTTTGACCTCAAATGTTATTTTACCACCAAAACCAAACTATTTAAATGTCATATTCATTTTGTTTTTCCTTTGCTCACGTCGAACCCAAACACGCCCTTTTAATATTTTTCGAAATTTTTAGAGTTTAGATTTTACAAACACATTGTACAACTAGCATGAGAACATCATTAGACTACCAAAAGTACCAAGATTTGAGAAATTTAGAAACTTACCAAAGAGGGTTTCAAAGAAGGATTTTAAGCTCGAACAAACAACCCGGATATTGTTTTTAATAACCCACTATCGCTAAAATTCGACCCTTGCATTTCCTTGCTTCCGTATTTTTGATAAATGTCAAAAATGTATTGTTTCTTGTGGGTTTTGTGGTTCGTCCGGTTACAAAAAGAGAGAAGGAAGAGAGAGTTTGTTGTTTGATGTTTTGATGAAATAAAAGTGTGTGTTTTTGAATTAGAGATGTAGACAAAAGAGAGGACATTGAGCTCTAATATTCTTTGGAGCATGTTTCCTTTGTGGTGGCCGGTTAGGGTACAAGAGACAAGGGATCCTATTTGATCTTTCGTCTTGTGTCGAAAATGCATATCGAGTATAGTTTTGAAAATAATCAAAGCCCGAGTGTTCTTGAAATTAAGTATATGTTACAAAACGCGTTTAGACATCTTAGAACCGTCGAAGAAATTGATTTAAAAGCATTGTTTTTCTTTAGTGTATCAGACTTGGTTTAAGTTCGTGTAGTTTTCCGTTTTCAGTTAGCTCTAAGTGTAACCCGTAGTTTCGTGTCTTATGCAAACGTTACTGAGAGATATGAAATAACTTATTAGAATAAGCTTATTAAAATGACCCAAGGTATTTAGACGTAATTTAATTTATTGTCGTGCCGGTACGCGTTGATGACGTTCTTCGCTGTGCGCGGGAAGACTATAGAAATTTGAATCAAAATGATTCATTATTATAGAAATTTGGCATTTGACAATCGGATAAACCGTAACCGTTTAGCCTAAAATAAGTCAACAAAAGTTAACTCTGAGTTTTCTCATAGAAATTTGAACGAAATAGTAATATGTAGCCATATAGTCATAGTATTTTAGAATACTAAGACTTAGGAAAAAATTACCGGTTATCACATTTGAGGTCTAGAAAAGGTAAACACTTTAGGTGACCGGTCTATTTTGGGGAATTTCCCTTAGGCTAGACAGAGTGGGGTGAAAGTCACCATTGGGATAACCACTCACCTCGGTGACTCCCATTCCGAGTGAGCCAAGTCACGCGCGAGTTTATGTCGATTCAGTAAGGTGAGTGGTAATGAATTGGGCCCCACAAAAATTACATCCGTTGCTTTATATAAATTTTTTTAAAACCTCATTTTTATCTATAAATAACCACTACTTCACTCATTTTTATACACAATAATCCCAATTTATATAAAATCTCTCTAAACTTCGCAATCTCCATTTTATTTTCAAAAAACATGTCTCACCAAAACATTTCCTGACCCAACAAACGTCAACCAAGAAACCCCAACCGGAGCAATCCGCGGACACCCGAAGGCACGTTTGCGCTCCGAAACCCATCACCGAACACTAACTTATTACGACCACAATCATACTATCACCAACCTTACCCAAACCAACCATACTGAAACCCAGCACCAGAACAATACGGGTTTCACGGTTATGGGTCACAGCCAAACGCGTTTCAGGATTACTCGTCCCAACATTCCTCTTTCTATTTAGCCACCCAGACTACGTCTCACAAACCCAAATGGGTGGTTCGTCATCACAACCACGTACGGAACCAGCCATGTCTCTGATTAATGCATTTTTGGTCGAAGAGTTGTACACGCCTGAATTTTCGAACTCTTTTCATGAAAACACGGGTTATTAGCAACAACCCAATCCTCACGACTATCCGGTTGAACAAGTCGCGACCTCACCAACGAAGAAGAAGGCGACCCGTAACTGCTAAAAGATGACGATTGAAAGCGAGGATGCACCTCAGCAGACTGCGTGGACAACATAGGAAGAAATTGCGTTGGCTAAAGGTTGGCTTGCCGTTTCTGAAAACAACAAGCATGGTTACGAGAGAAGGAAAGTTGGCTTTTGGTGTGAGGTTTTGCAGTACATAGAGAGCAAAACAAAACAGCACGGTCGTCGAACGTACGATATGGTTTGCGGAAAATGAAAGACGGTGCGCCCGTCCGTGATTCGGTTTTGTAGAATTTACAATAACGTCATGCGTATGGTGCAGGAGAGTGGAGCCGGAGACACATATTACGTTCAAAGGGCAATGATTCACTATGAACTTGAAACCGGACTTCCCTTTAAACTTCGTCATTGTTGGGAGATTTTAAAAGATCGTTCGAAATGGCAAGAAATTGCAATTCTAAACTTCATCACAGGGTCTGAGGGAGGTAGCAAGAGACACAAGTCATCTGGTTCTAGTTCGTTCAACATAGAGTCTAGGGAAGCTAGTATTCATCTGAATACTACTGTTGGCGACAACGATGAAGATGAGGTGCAGGAAATTCGATGACCAGAGGGCAGGGACAAAGCGAGAGCTGCTGGGAGGAAATATAAAGGGTCAAAATTAGTAAGATCGTCAAATGTAAATGAGGATGCATTGGCTAGGTTGATGGTAACCGAGATGACAACTCATGAAAAAGAAGAACGCTTAGCGTCTTTAGATATCAAAAGGAGGGAGGTGGAATGTCGTGAACGAGAGCTTGAACAACAAGACATGAGGTTCTATCTCCAGCCATACGATTACTTGACCGAGGACCAACGGAAGGCAATGGATGAAATAAAGGCAAAGATTAAGACGAAGTATAATTTGCAGTATTAGTTTACGTTTAAGTTTTTTATTTATGTATGTATCGTATCGTTTTTATTTATCTATGTATCGTTCAAGTTTTTAATGTATGAATACATTTTTTTAATTTAGTTTACGTTTTTATTAATTTCGTACGTTTACGTTTTTAGTTTATGAATGAAAGTAATTAAATAAAAAATGATGAGTAAATGTGAGTTTGGTATGTAAGGTTAGAGGTAATGGTGGGTGACCAACCAAGGTGAGGTGGGCCCCCCACGCGTCAGACCCAAAACCATCACCCCCACTCACGCGCTAGAAGTAAAAAAAAGGGTGGTTTGGTGACCGAGTCACATTTCGGGTAGTGTGCCCTTTTTTCCTTTTAATATTTATTATTTGGTATGTGGGTGTGTGGAGGGTATTTAGTGACATATATTTTTTATAAAACAAGTATTTTGATGAAAGGTAAGGTGATGTGACCAAAACACTTGAGTGGTGAGTTAATGTGAGAAGAGAGAGAAAGTTGGGTTGGCGCTGAGGTGACAAGGTGAGGCTAGGTGACCACTACTTCTAGCCTAAGGCTAGAAGTAGTGGTCACCATGCCTCACCGTTCACATCAGCTCCACTTCAGCACCACCTCAGCTTTCTCTCTCCTCTCATCATATCTCACCATTCAAGTGTTTTAGTCATCATACATCACCTTTCATTAAAATACATATTTTATACAAAATATACCTCACTAAATACCTCACATACCAAATAAAATATATTAAATATTAAAAAGGTGTCACGGTTGCCGAGTGGTGACCTACTCACCACTCTCTCCCTATTTTTCCCTCACCTTTGATGATGGTTTTGGTGCTCACCATGCCTCACCTCACCTTCTCACTCACTACTCCCACCAGCTTAAGGGGGTTGTTATTAAAGGTGAAAGATGAGTTATAAAATTAAAAAGAAAACGCTGACGTGACACTGAGGTGGAAAATGAGGACGGCTCCTTCCAGCCTTATGAAAAACTCATTAAAGACCGATGCATAGTAAATAGAAAAAGTACTGTAAAAGCAAAAGAAAAGTACAAGATCATAACTTTTGGTTGACTAACAACTTATTACCCTCCACTTTCCCATAAAAAATTTCAAAAAGTTTCAGACTAGTTGAGTTGAGTCACTCCCTCCATATCACTTCATTTTCAACTCATACAACAACAACAACAATGTAAGTAATAATCATTCTCCTAATTTTACACTTATCTTTTCCCCCAGATTTATGCTTGTTTTTGTTAGTAACTATTTAGTTTTAGGGTTCATTTCTCCTGCTTATCTTTGCTTAATTGTGTTTGTTTTTTTTTTTCATACATTTTATGTCTGATGATATGCAAAATATTGTCAAGCTGAATTTCAAGTTTTTAATTTCGACTTATAAATTTTGTAAAGAGCCAATTCCTAAAATGGCCACCTTTTGGGTTGGTGGTCCAAAGGGTTTCTAGGGGGTGTTTGTTTCGGCTTATACGTGGGATTATGAGCTTATTTGATTTTCGCTTATATTTCATAAGACTCAAATTTCTGGCTTATTTTGAGACTTGTGGGCTTGTATAAGTTTATTACATAAACAGCCCACAAGTCTCAAAATAAGCTAGAAAATTGAGGCTTATGAAATATAAGCCGAAATTAAATAAGCTCTACATATAAGCCGAAACAAACACCCCCTACTTTCAACCAATTTTTGATAATTGTCCCGAAAGTAGGTGGGTGCTTTTTTTGTTTGACTAAGTTTTGTCTTTTTGGGAAAAAACAAAAAAAATGAATATAGCTAAAAGATACTACGATTTTAAAACTTAAAGTTTTTGTTTTTTCAAAAAAGACAAAACTTAGTCACACAAAAAACATCAACAGCCGCTGGTCGAGCAAAACTTGTGTCGTCGGTCGAGCAAAAAACATCCATCATGGGTCCCACTTTTCAAAGAAAAACAAAACTAATTCAAACATTACATCGATTTAGCAAAATACACCATTGGCACACAAAATGTTACTCCGGTCGAACAAAACACATCCACCTACCATCGGGACACTTGTCAAAAATTGGGTTGAGACGCACGGTCTAGCGGTCACACAAGACTAAAATTGCTCTTTTGTAAAACTGAAGGATCAAATAAAAGCTGTTTTTCATAAACTTCTGCGCATATGCAGACATACGAGGAAAAAAGAAAACGCTATTTTTTCATAAACGTCTAAACGCCTGCTGACATAAGAGAAAAAATAAAACACTATAACTATTTACTTGGTGTTCGTTTCTCCATGTTCTTTTTTTTGGCTCAACCGAATTTAAATTTCGCTGTTTAAATATGGTATGAGTGATTATTATAATAGTCTGGGTGTGTGATTACCACCTATATATGAATATGATTCTGTCAGTTATGAGCTTGTGATTATATAACTGATAATTCACTTGTTTTTGGCTGCAGTCGATGGACGTCCACGATTGGATGAAAGCCCAGTACAATGCATATTTCACTAACAAAAATCAAATACCATTTGCTGTCAAGTCTGAATTTTCTACTCATATGGTATACTAATATTTAACTTCATCCAAAGGGGTGTTTGGATTAGCTTATTTTCCCATCTTATGGGCATTGAACAGCCAATAAGCTTTTGCACTTAAATAAGCCATTAGCTCATAAGCTCTAAAAACTCAGCTAACGGGTCTTTCCAATTTCACATCAGCCCATAAGCCAAAGAAATAAGCTAATCCAAACACTCCCTTAGTTTTAGTTTGTATCCCCTTGTTTTTCCTTCAATTTGAATTGCGTTTTAAAAGACTAATTTCTATATTGTTGCGTGTAATTACACGTAGATGAACGCGATTTTGTCAATTACGAACTTGTGGTCATCTAATTGATAATTAACTTTTTTTGTCAGTCAATGGATGTCGAAAAGCGGATGAACGCGCAGTATAACACAAATTTTACACACTCAATGTGCGAAAATGAAAGAACTGCTGCTGTTAAGTTGGAATACTCAGCTGACATGGTATATTTTTAAGTTTATCACTATAGCTGTGTCCACGATCTGATTCTGCTGCTTTTTTGAGTTATGCATTGCTGTGTCCATAATCTGTCGGGTGCTAGTTAATCTGTGTTCTATGTAGGATTTAGGAATTAATCTTAGGGTTTGTTTCCCCCCTGTTTTTTGTTCAATTAATAAGCTTAAATTGATTCGTTTAACTACGATAAAAGACTGACTCTTATGCTTTTGTGTGTGTACGTGTGTGTGTGTGAAACTACACCTAAATGGGCGCCATGTGATTCTATCAGTTTCAATCATATAGATGATAATTCCCCATTTTTTTGTTACAGTCAATGGATGTTGGAAATCGTATGAACACGCAGTATAACACAAATTTTACACACACTGTGAGTGAAAATGAAGCGAATTGTGCTGTCAACGGCACATCAGAATTTGCCACGAACATGGTATAATATTTAAGTTTATTACTTTATATAGTAACTTTACCGTTTCTATAACTAATGATGGTCTAATTCAGGTGTTCAAGTCTCATGAAGATATGACAGATTGGGTGAAAACTAAGGGACGTTCTCTTGGTTATGCTATTATCATTAGAAGATCCAGGAAAGAAGAAAATGGCTTTATATCTGAAGTTGTGCTTATGTGTAATCATGGTGGTATTGATAAAAGTAAAAATTTGACAACAGATAAAACTTCCAAAAAAATCAATTGTCCATTTCAGTTGGTAGGGAAATATTCATTATGGGAATGTGGCTGGACGTTACAGGTAATATGTGAAAAACATAATCATGAACCGGCACTAGATATGGAAGGTCACCCACATGCAATGCGATTATCCAATAAAGAATATCGTTTGGTGGTAAAATTGTTTATGAACGGTTTGAAGCCACGAGCTATTCTATCAATATTGAAGGAGCGACATCCGGATGATTTATCTACGATTAAGACAATATACAATGCACTACAGAAGTTTACGAAACCCGGGAATGCAGGTAGAATTCAAATGCAGGTTTCATGTCGTTTCTGCAATCAAAAAGCTATATTTTCTAGATTCGTGAAACCTTAATGGGTTCATTTTAGACGTGTGTGCATCAGCATGGGTTACCTTATAGCTTTAAAAGCTCCAACTTTTTAACAGTTACTTCAAGTTGCTTGTTTGCTGATAACTATTCAAAAAAAAGCTAAAAAAAATAGGCTCTCATAGACTCCGAAGTCCGAAGCCAAGCATGCATAATATTTAGATGCAGTGTATATGCATCCCTTTGAACTACTGTCGAGATGCAGAATTTCTCACTACACATGATTTATGTTTGTATTTTTTGTCAGAAACATTAATGGCAGATATGGTCAACGATCAAGAGACTGTGTCTCTGAGCCCAGAGTCCAATCCATATGCATTTGATGCAAAGAGGATGAAGAGAAATGTTGATCACACTGCTCCATTTGCTACTGGCAACTGGGTGCAAGGATTTGATCCAGGTAAACACGGGTCTGTTGCAAAAGATTTGTTTATGTTTGATAATGGTGTGTGTCATGATACAAATGCTTAAGATGCTGTTGTCCTTGCTGTATCAGCTGAGGATGAACCCACATTAGGAAGACCTTTTCAACTGTATCGAGACGTAGCCTTTTATAAGCCTAAAGGGCAGTTTTCAAACGATTCTCTGGTAAACTGTCCTAACCTTCTATGACTTCCTTATCTTTGTGATGTGAACTGTTACGGATCCAAACGTGTGATACGCAATTGCTTACCTGTAGAGATTGGTGGGTAAATCTGGTGGGTTGGTAACTTGTTCTAATAGATTGGGTTGGGTTGACTTATTACCTTTATATCCGTTTTTCTAATTTTGTAAATAATATTTATAATATCATTATAAACTCAGACTGTTAAAATAGCAAAAGCACTCTGAAAAGCCAATAAGCTTTTGCACTTAAACAAGCCATTAGCTCATAAAAGTCAGCTAACGGCTCTTTCCAATTTCACATAAGCCAAAGAAATAACCTAATCCAAACACTCCCTTTGTTTGAGTTTGTTTCCCCTTGTTTTTCCTACAATTTGAATTGCCTTTCTAAAAATGATGGAAGACTCATTTCTATACTGTTGTGTGTAATTACAACTAGATGAACGTGATTCTGTCAGTTGCAAACTTGGTTATCTAATTGATAATTAACTCTTTTTTTGTCACAGTCAATGGATGTCGAAAAGCGGATGAACGCGCAGTATAACACAAATTTTACACACTCAATGTGTGAAAATGAAACAACTGCTGCTGTTAAGTCGGGATTTTCAGCTGACATGGTATATTTTTAGTTTATCACTAAAGCTGTGTCCACAATCTGATTCTGCTGTTTTTTTGAGTTCTGCATTGCTGTGTCCACAATCTGATTCTGCTGCTTTTTTGAGTTATGCATTGCTGTGTCCATAATCTGTCGGGTGCTAGTTAATCTGTGTTCTATGTTGGTGCGTGTAGGATTTAGGAATTAGTCTTAGGTGTTTGTTGACTCATGCTTCATCAACATTTTTCTTTTCCTTTCATATTCTTGCAAATGATCATGGAGTTTGATTTGGTTATATTGTTTTTGTTGTAGGTAAGCTTTGATAACAAACGATGTATTATTCAATGTTTCCCATGTAAAAATGATAATCGACACAACTTCATAGAAGCTACTTCAGCCCCTCCATAGCGCACTTTTTCTTCAAATTTATTCTCTTAAGCTATTAATTCGTTATATATAGCTGTCACACCATGTTAGTCGTCACCTCAATAAAAAATGTGCGTCATTTTTTGCTAATTTTTGTATGGTTTTGCTATAAGTAATTAGTTAGGGTTTGTTTCCCCCCTGTTTTTTGTTCAATTAA
>BQNB010130549.1:0-18924 GCA_026074375.1 Tanacetum coccineum
AAGTTTATCGTTAAGATGTTTCAGATTGAAAAAATCAGTTAGGAATTTGGACTCTTTCTATTTAAACTCATGTTTCAAAGTCGTTATAGTTTCTTCAAATATCTTGTTGTTTTTATAGTTGAATTAAGTTGCAACTTGACAGAGTGAAGTTTCTTTTTAATATTTTCTTCCGTTTTATTACGATTTTGAATAAGCATACGCATTTGATCATCCGTTCGTTGTTCACGTTCAGTCAATTCAAACTTAGTATGTTGCTCATAAATGGCAACTTGTTCTTTGTAGATCTTAAGTTCATTGGCTATCGGGTCATAAGGAACGAACGCATCATTATCAGACGATACACATACATTATTTAGAGTGGAAGATGCACAACTTGGTACAACAGAAAAATTATTGACCGACAAATATTGTTCATATGGAATAACATTGTTGTTACCCATATAGACACTAGTTGAGTCGATAACATTTGACTGTTGTACTTCATTATGAATCTCATGTTCGTCTTAATTAGTAACACTATGATCAATAGCATTTTGAGGACAAATTGGCCATGAATATAGTCTGAGCAGTCGGTTCATCATCAACATCTAAATCAAAAGCGTCACATTCATCTGCTTGGAAAATATTATCCTCATTCAGAGCTAAGTCTTGGACTGGTTGATTATCCACATCTGCATCAAAGGTGTTTCCCTGTTCACCAGCCAGAAAGAGTAGTTCCTCTTCATCCAAAACTGCACCATTCTCTTGGGCTTGCATCAGCAGCATTTTGTCCTTGAAATAATCAGAATTCTGTGGACGCTTCGGCTGAGTACAGTTCCTTGCAATATGTCCAACCCCATTACAGTTATAACACTTGACCGGTTTTCCTTGACCTGCATTGGCATTCCCAGCTCTATTCTGTGCCCCCCATTGCCTGCAGCACCATTTCCCCGAGCAACATACCTCTGATTCTGATTCTGATTCTGTCGCCCTTGAACATTCTGAACGACAACCCGACCATCTTGAATGGTTGCTTGATTTCGGGTGTTAGAAGAGGTTCGAAGTTGATTGTTCGTCTGAGGAAGTGTAGCTCTGAATGATTGGGCAAGAAGTGCCATTTGTTTGGTTAGGTTGTCAAGTATTTCATCAGTTTGGGTGTATCCGGAATCAATTTGTGATGTTTCAGGGAATTGTGGATATTGTAGTGATTGAGGGTTTGTTGATGAAGAAGGATATTGATGAGACTGGACATGTGATGATTGGGCATGAGGTTGGACCGTTGACACAAATGCAAGTTGATCATTTGTAGCAGGAGTGATTCTTTCAATAATCAGTCGATCTTGTGCAGCATGCTTCTCATGTTGTTTTAAGTATGCATACAACTGTTCGTGATTTGTCCTCTTTCAGAACTTTTGTTTGAGTTTAACGGCTATCACAAACCTATCCCATTCAGGTGACATAATTGTTCACAAACTTGGAGTTCAGCTGAATGTTAGGCATTGTCATTCTGATATCCTCCTGTCGTGTGACCAACTTGGTGAAATCAACATAGTATCTCATTGATTGATTTCACCTGGAAGCATCTTGAACCGCTCAAATTCATCATACAGACGTGATTCTCCTCTCCGGTCATTCTTACTGTTTGGTGAGGTCTCAGAACCTGCAAGAAGCATTTTGGACGTGTCCCCAATTTCTTTTGCTTCAAAATGATATGAATTTGATAGCTTATTATAATCTTTGGGTATTCCTTGAAGCATAATATTGGTTGCAACAACGGACATCTGCATCATATCGCTCGCTTCTTCTCCGTGTCACTATAGAACGTCAGTAGGTACGAGGCCTTTCTGGTCCAGTAGAATACCTCCCCTCAGGGAAGTTCTAATGTTTATTCCTTGTGGTTCTAAGCTCAAATGGTTCCCTTGATCAATATCTGGAGAATAAGCAATCCATTTTCCCTTTCCTCTATCGAACAATTCGGATTCGTTGTTACCATGATCAAAAATCAGATCCTATCGACAGTTAGAGGGAGGGTATCGGAACCGGCCGCTTGAATATCATCTGAGTTACTAGACATGATTGTTTGATTGATTGTATTATGATAGACTTTGGATCGGTACAATGATTAGTGATTGTATGTTAAAAGTGATGATTGTTTGTTGATATAGGTGATATGTTGTTTGTTTGTGATTTGGTTTGGTTTGGTTTGATTAAGTTTACGAGATGCAATACACAAGTCTCAGTCAGGAAATCTAGACAAGTCTCAATGTTAAGGATTAGACAAAACTCAGTGAGGTGTCCTAGACAAAACGCAGTCAAGAAGCAAAGACAAAACGCAATGTAGAAATTTTTTTGCCAGGGATTCTTTCCACCAAAACGCAATAAGGGTCTTCAACTTGGGACAAAACGCAATGAGAAGGAGACAAAACGCAGTGACGTGTCTTGGGCAAAACGCAATCAACTCTTGAGACAAAACGCAATCAAGAAATTAATTGGGCAGAGTTTCTCCTAGTCAAAACGCAATGAGGGTCTTCAACTTAAGACAAAACGCAATACACAAAACGCAACCTGTAGTGTTAACCAAAACGCAATACACAAAACGCAACTGACAAAACGCAACTGCTGTACTACACTAGAAGACAAACCGCAGTGTACTATTCTCTGACAAAACGCAGAGACAAAACGCAACTAAGAAACGTCTTCTAGGGAGACAAAACGCAATTTCTAGAAAAGCTTCAAATCACCAAAAATCACCCTTTTGAACGTTTAAGCTTGGATTTTCTTGCACAACTTGGTACTAGAAGGCTAAAACTACACTAAAAACACTAACTTTAACACCACAAACGTGAGAATCAAAGAAAGCCAATGTGAAAACCATAAACCTTCAAAAACTAAATTTTTGATTAATTCTTCCAAGAGAAACGCACATACAATCTAAGTAATCATCCCATGTGCTCTGATACCAATTGTAGTATATTGGAAATCATAACACAATCAAGGATTAATGGTTGGCTGATTCTAGAGAGAGAAAATGGGAAGTTCTAGTGAGAGAAAATCACATAGTGGGTGTTTGTAATATTATGAACAACCAACCCCTCTCCATGGCTTGATAGGGGTTTAATAACAATAGTTATTAGTGCCCTAAGTAGGCTATGGAGTGGGCTAACATGTGGGTAAAGACCCGGCCCAACGCCATAAGTCATACGGTAACTAAACGATAAATATTAAGACTACGAGCTAACCTATGCTAGACATAACACGGGGTGACCGAGTCTTTTTCATGATCCTAACACCTTCTATATGTGATTAGTTGTTAAAGTTTTAAGGACGGTTGTTGAAGGGACGGTTCGGGATTGAACCGTTGGGTTGAAATCGGTTAGGTGGGTTTGAAAAATTATTTTGAGAATTTTGAGGTTGTCTCCACCTAAGGTTAGGGTAACTTTTCTATGACGGATTATAGGTGTCTCCAAGATTGTTTTGCTCAGGCTTAAAGGTATACTACTTACCTCCCGCTTCATCGGTACACGAGGATGCGTACTCAACAAAGGCTTGTTCTGGGTTTTCCATGCAATTCTGAGTGTCGTGGGGACCACTGTAGATTTCACATGGGGTAGTAATTTTGTTTACTTGGGTAGGTTGTGTCGGAGCAAGATGAGCTTCCATCAAGCGTCGGACTTGATTTTCGAGCTCGATTAAACTACGACCGGATGTACTCGAGACATCTTGAGGTAAAGTGATTGCCTTGATCGGCTTAGCGAAATCCTTTGGGTCGTTCCAACTTTCGTTGTCATAGAGGGCGAGGTACTCTAATATTGCCCAGGATTCTTCGGGGTTGAGGTCACAAAGCTTACCACATGCCAATTGGTCAATGGTTCATCTTGTGACGGGATTGACATGGTCATAAAAAATTTAGACTTTGAGCCAAAGGTCTATGCCATGATGAGGGACATTTTGGAGTAAGTTCTTGAAACGAGTCCATGCTTCGAATAAAGATTCTCCATGATGTTGTTGGAACATCAAGATACGTTAAAAAGAGTTTAACGGTCCTTCCATCCGGCTGAAAGAAAGAGCAAGAATCGGTAGATAAGAATCCTCCCATGTGGAGATGGATCCTGCTGGAAGGCGTTCAAGCCAATTGCTAGCTTGATCGCGTAGGGAAAATTGAAATAAACACAGGCGCGTTCTTTCCCTATTACAGTTATAGTCCCTGTAGTTCTTGCCTAATGAAAACTAATGTAATTCCGATATGTCACCATATTTTAAGGCTAACATCATTATATTTCATTTAACACATTCGCATCGAAGCACTTAACACGTCAATCATTCATAAGCATATAAACATACATACCTTTCTAGTTCACAACATTACTAACCACCTTGACCATAGGAACACATATCATGAAAGACATATCAACAAGGATTTATTCATTTAGCTAGATCATCACTAGTTTCCTCTTCTTAATCAAGTACACTAGTCTTAATTTTATTATAACCTTATCACATAATACAAAACACAAACATGATAAACTTAATATAACTTCTTGTAAGTCAATTACTTACCTTGAATCAAAGCTAGAAACATAAATAAAGCCATCACCATCAATCCTTGATTCCTACTTAATTATCATTAGAATTACTAATGACATCAAATAATGTCATTTTATAGCATCATTTATCCCAAGTATTTTATCTACTTTTATATAATTATTGCAAGATTTGGTACTTAATTGCTTAAAGTTGTTAAATGCAGTAATTATGGAGCTTATTGTGAAGACATGCTAAAAGGTGCACATTCTGGAGCTTCAACGACGATATTTAAAGAGTACTTAATTCTGACTACATATGTCGTATCCAGCAAGGAAGATACGGCGTATCAGCGCCTAGACTTCACAAGAAAAGGTGTATGTTTAATTCCTAATATGGCGTATCCTGCCGACTATATACGCCGTATCCAGCTGGTCATCAGTCAAAGATACTATAGTAAATTTGATTGAAGATAATTAATGTGATTGATTACGAACATAGCGCGCACTCCAAGGAAATTACCCCTATACGCCGTATTGACCTCAACCAATATGGTGTATCCAATCATTTTCAGACACTATAAATAAAAGACTCAAAAACAAGTTTTTAGTGTTCTTAATCATATTCCTTTTACCTTAGACACTAAAGGTCGATTTTCTAAAGAAAAGAAGAGCCAAGGTCAAGCATCAACCATAATTCCATAGAAGACACCGTGTAATTTTTACTCTCTTAAACGTTCGATTTTCATTGTTTGATTACGCTTGTATAATTACAATAGTTGTGGGCTAATACCCCCGGGTATTAGCCATCTTAAAGAAGATCTAATCGTTTGATTTATTTTTAAAATTGATTGCTTAATTTATTGTTGTTTGTTTAATTATGTTTATCACCTAATACTTGTCTATGTGCTTGATTATTCGAACCATCATTCAACTAGGTCTAGAGATACCTAATAAGTTATCTCTAGATACTGGGATGGCTCTCTATAACGTGTTCTATATATCTGGACCAATAGGATCATAAGTAATGCCTTGTTTTTACCTTTGGATTATGAGCTTAGTTGGACTGACCGGTAACCCTTAGACCCAACGAGTATGTTCTTAATCAATTGGTAATGATTTAGGTTGTGAACTACCAGTATATAAAACACCGTCAAGCAATAAGTGGGTAAAGTTCTGATGGGCTAGGGTATTAACAGGATCACCATTGCTTTAATTCCCTAAGATAAATTATAATTAAACTAAAGGATGCTTTATGCGGGTACTTTAATCGTGACATGGTTGTTCGTATCTAGGTCATAGGATAAAGTCCCGTCTAAGTCTTAAAAATGATATGCCGCCTCAAGATAAGCAGTCATTGCACTAAAACAAAAAAACCAACATTTAATCGGAATTAATATGGCTAATACAGTTTTCTATCATTTGGCTTGTACCGCTCTTTTATATTCTGTTTATCTACTTTTGTGCTTATTGTATATTGAATTGATTATTGCCACCACTAAACCTGTGCCAGTCTCTCAGGCTGAAACCCCCCCTCCTTTTATCATTAGAAATATGTATAACATAGGTTTAACTAGTAATTAGAATTAACATAGACTAATTAGATTAATTAAAATACTGATAGAATATAAGATTAACGTTCGCTCTTAGTGTTCGACACCCTACTTACTACGAAACTACCACCGATCTGGTACACTGTCCGTTAAAGTGTTGTTTTAGGTTAAGTCGGCTAAATATAAATGTAAAACTTGGTAATCATAAATAAACCTACACACAACGACACATCAAGTTTTTGGCGCCACTGCTGGGGAGTGAAATAGTTTAACCTTTAAATTTTATTAATATTTCTAACCATTAATTAGTTTAGCTTAGTGTAATCTAATTAATTTAAATCTATTTGTATTGAATTGCTTATTTAATTATGTGTTTAAATTATCGCATTATTTAATTGTTTTTAAAAGTATTTTGTTCTGATTGATCACCTGATACGGCGTATCCAACAGTTGAATACGACGTATCAAACCTTCTACCTAGAACAACGTATTGAATTCTACAGTCTAAACAATGTATTCTGTTGATGAGGTGTCATTTTATAAACTTTTTCGGGGTCGTTTAACCCCCTAAATCGTGCATTTATGCCCAAAATAGGTACTTAGTCGTTCTTTTTCAGGTATTTAGCATTTGGAAGGCATTTGGAGAAAATACACATGACTTGGGCTCATTTAGAGAAGAAACGGACAAGACTACGGACCTACACCAACATTTCTTAAGATTATGTTCTCAGAGGCTGGAGACGGCGTCACCAAATACACGTGATGCCATTACAACTTATCCTATGATGGTGTCACAAGATCTCATGACGGCGTCAGCCCGCACGACCCAGCCCAAGATCTAGAATATTCTCTTTCACGACGGCGTCATGACTAAAACGCGACACCGTCATATCAATTGATCTATATATACAAATCCGTTTTTAGGGTTTTAAGTGTGTAACTTTAGAGTAAAAGAAAGGGATGAACCCTAGTTCATTTGGCAGCTATTTAGGACAATTTTAGGGCTTCAAAACCCTATTTTACCTCCTTCAATTCATGTTTTAATCAAGTAAGACTATCTTAATCATTCAATATGTCTTGTTGTTTGATTCCTATTTGTTCTTGCTTTATCTTTAACATGCTTGGCTAAACCCCTTATTGTGTTCATTTATGATTGTATGAAACCTAGAATGTAGATCTTAGTGGTGTTGCTTCTTGTGATGAATATGCATGTTAGGTCTTAGAAAACCAGCTTTGTCTGTATTGCTGTTGATATGTCTAGGAAAACATGATTGTGTAGAAAGGATACCACTGGGTAACAGTCTTCATAATACCTTTCCCCTTATATGGTTGACACACTCTTAATATATTTCAAATGCATTTAATATACTCTTGGAGGCCGGGTAATAGTCTTCATACTACCTTACTATGTGTTTTGCCTCAATGGAATATTAAATAGACGGCGGGTTCGTATAATTCGTTCATGACTTAGGAAATAGTTACATAAATCATCACAAGTGTGGCAAAGCAACAACACTAGGAGAAGCAATCTAGGGAGTAATACATGATTAAATGAATACAATCTTTTATTATATTGTTATCACCAGTAGCGTTGTTTATTATTTAGTTTAATAGCTAAAACCAACCAACCTCTCAAACATATGACTTTACTGCTTCCATAAAACATAAAAATACAAAAATAATCTCCTCTCAACCTTTAGAATTTTGTTAGGCCGTGATCAAGCCTTCCCAACATATTCCCCTAGAGAATGATAACAACCCTCGGGTCTTGCCTATACTACTACAACGGTTAGGTAATCTGACTAGGGAGTTGTAAAACTTCTTGTAGAAGTCCCTTATGACAACCGCATCAAGTTTTTGACGTCGCTGTGTGGGGAATAGTTAGGTTTTGATCATAGTTTAGCTTAGTTCTACTTGCTTGAATCCTTTCAAGTAAGATTTAATTTCCGCATATTAGCTTTCTTGTAGTCTATCTCTTCTTTGTGTGCTTGTTTGTAATCTCCATTGACTATTCCATCCTTCATTATGGAGAATGTGAATCCATCTAGTTCTACCTCTAACATTGGGTTTCTTGGCCTCAAGAAAAAAAGGAAATTGAATCATGGCTTGAGGATAACAAGATCGTTGACCCATTAGTCAATTCATACGATATAGAATACTTCGACACCTCCCCCACCTTAGAGGAATTAGAATATCACGAGTGACTCTTGAAATACCCCAAACCATTTTGGGTTAAGGCAAAGATAAGAACCGGAAACTTAAATAACATTAAGATCTCCTGCATGATTGGTCCTTTCCTCAAAAGGAAAGCTTACATCGATCCAAAATCACCAGTTAATGCTACGTCTAAACAACATTACAATGGGATCATGAATAAAAGGCTTGAGTCGAGACAGAAATCATTCAACCCTAGTAAGGACAACAACTTTGTAGGAAGAGTCAGGGGTCTAAAATGTTTTTAGGAAACTTCACGTACGAATGTAGTTTCATGATTTTGGAGGATACCACTAGCATTATAGACCACCACCTAGGAGAAGTGGTATTTGAAAAACCATTTGTAGAAATAACTGGTCTTGTTTATAATCAAAAAAAGGGAACGGTCACTTTCGAAATAGATAACGAGAAGATCACATTCATGATGCCTCATAAGATGGAAACATTTAATCATTTAGACTTTTATGATGTACACACTGATTCCATAACACCAATTGTCCTTGAGAACAACAATAACCGTGGGAAAACCTATTACTCTGATAGCCTAACTCTAGGACCCGAGTATAAGGAAGATGAAAGTATAAGCAAGGAAATTTGACACCTAATGAAATTGGAAAGAGAGGCTAAGAGGAACAAAGGAGAAGTCATGTAAGGACGTGTGACTTCGAGTCTAGCTACAAGACTCGTAAATAAAGAAAATCGATTTTTGGGAGGCAACCCAATATTTACTTTTCCCGCATATTAGGAGTGTCTTGTGTTTTAACTCTTTACTATTTGTTTTGTTATGTTTGAATTATTTTGTAATCATGCTTTGTTTGTTTGTAACTTTGTCTTATTTGCAATCAAAGGTATTTTGCAACAAAATAAGTGTAGGGGAAATATCTGGATTTTTAGAACCAAATTCAAACATTTAAAATAAATTATTTAGATTAATTCGAGTCAAATCTCAGATTTTATGCATCTATTTGTACAGGAATTAACCTATGGAATCAAGTGCATGAAATTTTTCATCAAAAACAAAATTTTCGTTTTCACAAAATGTGGAGACGACGTCACGATTTACACGCAACGCCATCACCACGACACTTGTGACGGCGTCAGGATAATCTTAACGGCGTCAAATGCCCAGGTCCAGAAAACTTAAAAATTTTAATTATTTTTGAAATTGCTTGCACAACATTTAAAATATATACTCTTCTTTTATAAACCTACAAAACCAACGAGTTTGACAATTCTCTCATCCTATCTTTACTGCTTTATCAACTCAAATCGAATTTCACATTCTATATTATTATATCGCACATTTTATGCTTGGTGTAGTTGTCTTTGTCTTTGATTACAGGTTATATTTGATGAGAAGAATCTTGGAAGTTCTTAGGAAGTTTCAATAGACGATTCTTTGAGGACGATTTAACCAGTTATCACATGTTTCTTCTCTATTGTTGAGCAAACCAGGGGAGTACTAGTATCTTTTACTTGTTTTCTTTTCCCTTTATTCATTTTTATGGGTACTTCTATAGAGCATTGAGGACAATGTTCAACTTAAGTGTAGGGGGAAATAAGCCTTAGAAACTATTCTTTCATTTGCCATTTGCTTTGTCCTTAAAATGTTTAGTAATATATCGAAACATAGCATAAGAGGTAATTTTGACCAAAATTTATGACACATACCGACGAAAACCGAGTATTAATAGCGTCTCATGGATAGGAATTAATATGAATAGCACAAAAACCCTCAGAATTCCACCCCAAAAATGTAAGGTTCGCCTTTAGATCTATAGGAATTTAGGTATCTATTATTGACACCCAAGATAGTTTATACCTTTAGCTTTCTCGAGTTAAGGAGTGATCAGTCATATGTATCTATTCTGTCGTTATGGATGTGTACGTGTGGTCTTTGTCGCCTTTTCTGGAGCATTGAGATCGGTGTTAAATTATATGAGTGTACCGGTAGTATATTAAATTCTAGAACTTGTTATTGTGATGCATCCTGAGACCGCATAGTAAGTATTAGGATTTGCTTGATAAGAGGCACTAGGATTAACCCATGTTGTAAACCTAAAATTGTTATGATGGTCACACCGATCATATAACTATCCCACACCCTTGCCATGCACTCATTTTTAGTGCAGGATACCCCTAGTACAACCCTCTGAGCCTATCCTTTTTCATGGTTCTCGTAATTTTCTGGTGGATTCCAAATTATTAATGAAGATCATTGTCACCCTTAAACCAATCGTTACACCCAAATCGCCTTAGCCTACCTTTTATGTACTCACTTTTAGTACATTATTGTGTTTAACCCAAGTTAATTATTTGAGTACACGGTTGCTAAGTCCTTATACATGTAAATACAGTTTTGGGACAATTGGGATTCATGGTAGTATTTATTTTGCTGAAGAATGGGGAAGAAAAGTTAAGTCAATACCCCTATATGTTTGTTAGATGATCTCCATGTTGTTTTGATCCACCTCAAATTGGGTAATTAGTTAGATTGTAAATATCGATCATGTAAAAGCTTAAGTGTCGGGGTACGTGTTGTAAACCCCAAGTTTTAATGTATTATGTTAATCAAAAAAAGGGAGAAAAACAAAAAAGAAAAAGAAAAGAGATTGATGTAGAGTTGTGTAGAGTTGGTAGATCTTCGTCCAAGTGTTGGCTTAGCAGCCAAACCTAAGTGTATTCGTGTAAATAATTAGCTAACCCTTCCACTCCAAATTCACCCAAACCCACCCAAATGTATCTCATCCATTTCCGTTTTCATTATGTGTTATCTTACACCTACACCCCACAACCCTTTGAAAAGACCTCTTAGACACTAATGAATAATGCTTGCGCCTAGCGGTGGAGGTTTGATCCTTTACCAACCCTATGGTAATTTATATGCTATGACAGGTAATGAGTGTTGATTTTCCGTTTCCCCTATATGTTATAATTTGTTATACAACCAAGTGAAAGAGAGAATCCCAAACACTTATGTGAAGTGCTAGTATATATTCTCCGTCCTTTTAATTACGAGGTCTAGAAGGTTTTGTTGTAACATACTTTTAAAGAGTAGGTTAAATGACCCTCATATTTTTATTGTGTAGGTAGAAAAGCCCATTTGCTTGAGGACAAGCAAATCCCAAATGTAGGGGTATTTGATGATGTGTCATTTTAAAAACTTTTTCGAGGTCGTTTAACCCCCTAAATCATGCATTTATGCCTAAAATAGGTACTTAATCGTTCCTTTTTGGGTATTTAGCATTTGGAAGGCATTTGAAGGAAATACACGTGACTTGGGCTCATTTGGAGAAGAAACGGACAAGACTACGGACCTACACCAACATTTCTCAAGATTATGTTCTCAGAGGCTGGAGACGGCGTCACCAAATACACGTGACGCCGTCACAACTTATCCCATGACGGTGTCACAAGATCTCATGAGGGCGTCAGTCCACACGACCCAGTCCAAGATCTAGAATATTCTCTTTCACGACGGCGTCACGACTAAAATGCAACGCCGTCACAGCGATTTATCTATATATACAAATCCGTTTTTAAGGTTTTAAGTGTGTAACTTTAGAGTAAAAGAAAGGGACGAACCCTAGTTCGTTTGACAGCTATTTAGGACGATTTTAGGGCTTCAAAACCCTATTGTACTTCCTTCAATTCATGTTTTAATCAAGACGGACTATCTTAATCATTCAATATGTCTTGTTGTTTGATTCCTATTTGTTGATCCCTTCTTCATAGATCTTACTTAGCTTGTTAAAGCTTAGTTGTATTGGATAGATCCAAGACAACTATAGTAGAAACTAAGATTGAGAATATCACAAACTATACGGAATCTAGTTTGCAATACTAAGAAGAATAATGAAACAGTAAAAACAAGATCTTTACTAAACTTTTAATATATTGAATACTATTTTGAGTTACAAAATATCTATGAATACTAACTATGATTGCTATGCAAACTATGAATACTAATATGAAGACTAATATCTAGATCTATGCCTTAGGGTTCCTTTTATACACCAAGGAAACCCTAATGGGCTTACAAAACACGTCAAGTGATCAATGCATATCTATTCCTAATATATCTCATGCATATCACTTTAGCAGTACTAACTATTTATACTAACAGTACTAACTATATAACTAACAGTACTAATAAACTGACAGTACTAACACTTTGTACTGGCAACACTAACTATAATACTAACAGTACTAATGACTTAGACTGTTTTCTTTAATCTTCAGCAGTAGAAACTTGTAGAAGCCCTTAATTCCCAACAATCCTCCCCTAAACTTGTGATTTACCTTCAAAACAAGTTTCTGAATTAAACCTTCTGTGTAGAGAGGATGCTTCTTGTTATAATAAGAAATCACTAGCTACACAAGAAAGATTCGGAGGTCGGGGAGGATTGAACAAATGTTTAGCCATATTATTAGAGAGAAAGGAAAAAGATGGGAAGAGGTGGGTGGTCTAGGAGAGGTGAAACAAGAACACACACTCTTTTTACAAAATGAATCCTCACCCCTCCATGGAAGTATGGAGGGGGTATATATAGGTCAAGACAAGGGACACTATACTATCTTAACAGTTATAGTCCCTGTAGTTCTTGCCTAATGAAAACTAATGTAATTCTGATATGTCACCATATTTTAAGGCTAACAATTCTTCCCCCAATTATGTAGAATATGGAATTACGTACAATGTTCATATATTGTACAATTACACATAATTAAAGTCTTCCAAAGCGCTTCCAAAGCTGAGGATGTCTTCTGAATTCTCTTTGTCTTGAAACTTGTACTCCAGCTTGGATCTTCAGTGTCTTTACTTATACAGGAACCATTGTAGTATGCATGAGTTGGATTAACTTCCCCCCAATTCATGCAGCATGTCTTGAAAAGCTTTCTTCATAGACTCCTTTTTGGCGAAGTTTCTGAATCAACTTCCCCCCAAACCAACATCCCTATCTTAAGCAGATTCTGAAACTTTGTTGTAGCTTGAACAATCTTCTACTTGTCATTGACGTGCACATCGGAATTTTGTAGAAGTCAAACCACACCAACGACCACTGCTTCTTGTCATTAGGGCTTGGTGAATATTTGTTCGGGGGTACATGCGAGAAATCAGCAACAATTCTTCTCACGTATGCAGAATACTTCATAAACCATGCTAAGTTAAGTAGTATACACTACTTTCCCTTGGAAGTTGACATGGTAACATCAAAGTCAACTAAGTCCCGGATGTACACATTTTCCCCCATGATGGTTGCGAACACTCGGAAGCATCATTGTCGTGTACGTCCATATACTCGAGAAGTTCTTGTCTTAAGCACAAATCTTGAATCCCAAACGAAGCATTACTCTCTTGTCTTCAGAAATCGTAGAGGAAATGAAGCAAGAATCAAGAAAACTTGGTATAATCAAGGTCTTGTATATGAATGTCGTTGAAGAACTTTGAAAATTGTACTTAGACTGTGAAGTACCATTGTCTTGGAATCCCGTGAGAGAATTGCTGATTACATCTCTCAACCTTGAAACTCTCTGGCTAACTTTACCAACCTCGAATTCTGTCGGCTATTGTTGTGATCACTTGGTGAAGTAAACCCGATATGCCAAACTTGAAAATGAAGTAAAATCCCCCAAATTTGTTACTTAAACTTGCACTGTTGTTGATTGAAGAACGGTGCAAGATTAAATCTATAAGTACTCTATACCCAACCAGAAAAGTATAAGAAGTACAACACCTCTTGAAATTATCCACATCGTCTTCTGCGTGTGACACTGAGTACTACAATGTAACAACTCATTTAAGTGTAGTTAAACCAGGTTGCTACCAACCACCCTGACTGTGGTAACTAGATAATTCAAGTTCATAATCTAAACAGTTGTTACGTTCAAGCAGTCATCAATCGATAGTTTTTGGGTTTGAAGAAAAGGGGTAGAAAAATAGAAGGAAGTCTCGATGATGAAATAAGTAGACGCCTTCGTGAGACCCAACTTCAAGCTCAAATAAGGTATACCAAATCAACTTCGTGATCACTTGTCATCGTAATCCGAATCTTTAGCCGTTTGTCATTTAGTGAATCTTATTCGGATCGTTTTTAGTGTTATGTATCATGTTTGTTGTGTTGTTGAAATCAATTAACATTCACGGGATTTTACAATTCTATGATTTAAACCGATAAATGAATTAACGGGATTTTACAAAATCAATAGAAAACCGTGAGTGATTTGATTCGGAATCAGCGACGAAAAATTCCAAAAAAAACTGAAAAATGTCAATAAATCATAGAAAACGATGTTTTTGGCCTTCGAAAAATCCTTAACCAGCTAAAGGGTGGTTACAGCGTGATCCGTCTCGTTTTTCTCTTCGATTTGAGAGGTCACGGGCCTAAAACGGACTTACGGATCAAAAGTTATGGCTGTTTTACTAAAACCCTTTTCGTCACACAAGTTTTCTAAAATTTTTTCCGTTCGGTCCAAAAAAAATTTGCTCGTTCGATTCCACTCGTTCGGTTCCGCTTGTTCGAGTCCTCTCGTTCGAGTCCGTTCGTTCGAGTCCGCTCGTTCGAGTCCGTTCGTTCGAGTCCGCTCGTTCGAGTCCGTTCGTTCGAGTCCGCTCGTTCGAGTCCTCTCGTTCGAGTCCGTTCGTCCGCTCGTTCGAGTCCGCTTGTTCGAGTCCTCTTGTTCGGTTCTTCTCGTTTGAGTTCGCTTGTTCGATTCTTCTCTTGTTCGATCCACCCTTGTTCGGTCCACCCTTGTTCGATCCACCCTTGTTCGATCCTTAAAGAGTTCACTCGATCGGTCCTTGAAGGGAAAACAACTCGATCGATCCTAACAAGAAAAAACACTCGTTCGGCTCTTTAATGCTTTCACTAGATCGGTTCTAATGGCAGTCACTCGTTCGGTTCCCAACACAACACAACACAACACACTCGAATACAATACACCCCCGGTTAGCTCTTGATACCAATTGTTATAATAAGAAATCACTAGCTACACAAGAAAGATCCGGAGGTCGGGGAGGATTGAACAAATGTTTAGCCATATTATTAGAGAGAAAGGAAAAAGATGGGAAGAGGTGTGATTGCTCTAGTGAGAGAAAAAGTACACACACTCTTTTTTACAAAATGAATCCTCACCCCTCATGGAATTATGGGGAGGGGGGTATATATAGGTCAAGACAAGGGGACACTTTTCTATCATAACAAGTTATAGTCCCTCGTGTCTTTACCTTCAAATCATCAAGTTTCTGAATTAAACCTTCTGTGAAGAGAGGATGCTTCCAAACACCTTATTTTCTTGGTCTGTTTGCTAGTATGAAGATTTTCCTTAAAAGTTCATTTGCCATTTCTGAATATTTATCCACTTGAAGCTTGTTAGCCAACATCAAAGTCAGAAGCCCTCTTGTCAATGGATAATCTTTCTCAACTAGCATGAATATGTCATGTCCTCTTACTGAAGATACATGGTGAACACCACATATATCATAAAGCTTCCATACTAAAGGATCATGCATATACCTTTAAAGCTTCCATAGAGTATCATCATTATCTGGTTCAAACAGTCTCTTCAGTTCAACCCACAATTCCTTCTCTTTATCTTTTGTAGGCTCTGTTGTACTGAATATCTCTTTAACCAAATCCTAAAGCTTAACCAGGTCATCTCTATCAAATCTCTTCAACATATTAGTTAAGATCTGATGAGCTTCTGTATGGTTTCCAACTCTGATAATTCTCCAATACCTTCTTGTGTCTTCAGAGTAAACCTCCCAGTCTATGATTGGATATTTGACTTGTAAGGCTTTAACATAAACTTCTTACTCTAGAACTACCATTATCATTTGTTGTAAATCCTCTTGTGATATCTCGTCTGCTTTTAGTTCTTCAGTTGGTTCTGAGCCTTCTCCAGTCTTTTTCCATTTTGAACTTTCTTCTTGAAGATTTAGACCTGCTCTTTTTGTTCTTTCTTTTTCCATAACAGAGTCCATAGGCACAAATGAGGTAACCTATTTGTAAACATTATCAAACATCTCATTGACTTCATAAAAGCTCTTTCCCTTGAAGTGTTCCATCTTGTATCCTGCCATATTCTTCATATATGTGCACATGGTCTTTCTTTGCTGAGACATGGTTTGAGGTTTATTTCTGATTGCCTCATATCGTTGTGCAACTTGTAGCTTCTTTCTCTTGTCAATGAGTTATGCAAGTAGTCTTGCCCTTTCTTCAATGGATAGATTTTCCCTTTCTTCCTCTAACAGTTTCTGAGCCAGATCCTCATCTGCTTAAATCTGAGCTTGAACATTATCCCAATCAATATTAGCAACTGGGGGATTAGCTTTATCTTTAGTAGTCTCACTTGCAAGTAGCTCTTCTTGTTCTACATTAAACTTTGCTTCTTGTTCTGCATTAAATCTTGCTTGTTCTTCTTCATGCAACTTTTGAGCTAATTCTTCATCAAGGCTCATCTGAATCTGAACTCTCTTGTTGATCTTCTTTGGTTGCTCAGACTCTTGCATAATAGCTTTACCCTTATCCTTTGTAGTTTCACTTGATGAAGGAATAATGATGTTAACTTGTTGAACCTTACCAGCAGTACTAATTGGCATTGATGCACCAGCAGTACTAACTGATTCTTCACCAGTACTAAATATCCTACTAGCAGTACTAACTCCTTCACTGCCAGTACTAACTGCTCTTCTTCTTCTAGTATAAGTGTTGACATTTTTCTTGGCTGCATCTGCAAGAACTTTAGCTGCACTAAGAACTCCTAACTGATCTTCAGATTGGTCTTCTTGACTACTAACCTTTGTAGGAGTAACCAAGGAAATTCTTGCATCTTGATCAATGTCTTCTATCATCCTCCCCTGTTTGGAAGTATCCTCTGAACTCTCCTCATCATCTGAGACTACAATCTTGGCTCTCCTTCTAGCTTGGCTTGTCTTGACAGTCTGCTCTAACTTCTTTACCTTTTTGATAAGTTTAGTTAAAGCAGCACCATAGGTTTGTTTTGTTTGCTTCAATTCTGTCTCCAAGCTGTCCACTTTGTTTGATAATTTTATACATAGAACCGTCTATTCATGTAGTGTCATACTGCCCTCATCACTTCCAGGTGTGTGACCTCTTGGGAGAGGTGAATCATGGGGCATGGTAGGGGACTTAGGGATGTTACCACTGCCATGTCCTGCATTTATGTTAGAGACAGTAGTGGCATCCCCTCCATGAACAACATCCACACTTGTGAATGCAACCTCATATGCTACATTGGTGTAAGTAGGAGAACTGGGCTGAGGAACCTTAGTTTCCTGTCTGGTTGGTATCCTTGAGGGTGCTGAAAGTGGTGGTTGTGAGGTTGTTGGAGCACCTAAGGGTATGTGATGGGACTCAACTAGGACTGTTGATCCTTCAACCTGCAGAATTGGACCTTGAACAAGCATTGTTGGAAATAAAGGAATGTCTACCCCAGTGTATCCCTTGGAAGCCCTTCTCATATTGCTAAATAGTTTTTGTGTGAGGGTAGGAGCAATATAAGCTAAGTTGTTGGCGGAAATATCTCAACGACTATAATTAATTAAGGAAATTATGTTATACCTCAAACAGTACTAACGGTATCATAACAGTATTAAGATTAGCCTAATAGTACTAAGTAGTACGCAACAGTACTAAGTTTTTTTGACTAACAGTACTAAATATGCCCAGCAGTACTAAGTAATACCTAGCAGTATTAACTTTTGAGATACCAGTTTTAACCTTAATTTTGTTCCAAAACGTATTTCCATTACCAATCTTGATTCTCACAAGCTCTCTTTCTGTTTATATTCTCACTTTATCTCTTAATTCTTTTGCTCACTAAGTCACTCTTTGTGTTTTTGTTTCACATGTCTCTCTTTTCTTTTTGCTCACAATATCAGACAATTTTATATAAATACCATCAATTCCTTTAGTTTCATGATGTCCTCCCCACTTCCAAGTGTGTTAACTCTTAAGAGAGGTGGATCATTGGACTGTTTAGATGCAGCCTCAAACCTAGTGTAAGCTTCTACACCCCCAATATGGTAACTTGACACCTGGGACCACTACCTGAATCAGTTCCCTAAGGAAGATATTCATTAAGTGTTTCCATGGATTGGGTCCTATTTATGTTACGAATGTGCTGCTCTGCTTCTAAGCTAGAAGCAGTAGTGGCATCCCTTTCCATTCTGTCTTCCCACTCCTTATAGACAGTCTCATCTGCAACAAGGTGAATAGGTCCACTAGACTGAGATATCTTAGTGGTCCTTTTGGCTTTCCAAGATTTGTGGGTCTTTTGAAGTTGATATGATTATAAAAAAAGTGATTGGTTCTTTATTAAAGAGTTGAGCAAATGTGAATGTGTGTTGGGGATCAGTGGGTTGTCCTGACCCTTCATCCACTTCTGCTAAATGTTACATTTCCTTTCATCCAATCTTAATTAACCTCTCCTCAAACAATGCTTCAGAGATTAAGTAATCCAATGCTAACAATCAGAAAGTTAAACCTGCTAACATCAAAAGCCTTTGTGATAAGATCTGCAACATTTTGGTCTGTGTGAATCTTGATCACATGAATCAACTTCTTCTCATAAGAATCTTTGATGAAATGATGCCTTATTTCAATGTGCTTGGTTTTAGAATGAAACACTGGATT
>BQNB010130550.1:393-18924 GCA_026074375.1 Tanacetum coccineum
CTGATACAAAATTTGTGTCTTTAAACTTTGAAAACTTAGAAAGTTTAAAAACATATATCCAAAAACCTAATTAGATACATGAAATTAAAAATTGATAATGATAATATCTGGCTTGTACCACATACATTTAAGTTAAAGGCTAGCTCTCTTCCGTGGTAAGATATTCTTCATACATATAATTAATTTTCTAATCACATGTATCAGGTTATAACAACTTTATGTATTGGCTAATACCATAAGTGTGTATAACATAAAACAATCCTACATTACTCGCATTTTAAGTTATCTAAGATTACATACCTACACGTAGGGCTGTAAACGAACTGAACGTTCAGTGAACATTTCATGAACCGTTCGGTAAAAAGTTCGTTTATGTTCGTATATTTATTAAATGAACGAACATAAACAATATTTTACGTTCGTTTAGTTTAATAAACGAACATAAACGAACATGAACAACATTATTTCTTAATAAACGAACACGGACAAGAAAATTCGTTCGTTTAAGCGACCGTGTTCGTTTATTTGTCCGGCTAAAATTAAATGAACAAACATGAACAAAGCTCCGTTCGTGTTCGTCCGGTTCGTTTACAGCCCTACCTACACACAAACTAGCATAACTGGTGAATAATATACACGATATGTTATATATAAAAAAGCTCATCGAAATTATACATAACTAAATTATCTAAGAGAAAAGTTCATTTGCATACCACTTTCTACTCACTTACTGAGGGACAAATCTACACCATCTATTTAAGTTTGATCTAATGGTAAGGATTAATCTAATATTTAATTTTATTAAACTTGTTTTATTGTCTAATATATAAAGCATTTTTTTCTATTTTTGATTTTATTTATCAGTTTTTCACACACACTAAAGTGTGTTTCTCTCTTTCTTCAGTTTCCTCAAAATCACTCGCTACTCTCCATCTCTCTGTCCATAACCATTTTTCTTCAGCTCACCACAATCAAACCATCAAACCCTAACTCACCACAATCAAATCGTAACAGGTCACTTTTTATATATTAAAAGAATAAATTTATTATCTCAATCTAATTGTAGATTAGGTTTACTTTTAGTGTTTTGATTGTTACAAGTTGTTGTGTGTTAATCGTTAGGGTTTTTATAGTTAAATTAGATTGAGGTTCAATTAAAAAGTGTGAAAATATGGCGAAAAAAGGATTGATGAAACAAGATTTGAGTAAGTTAGATGTGGCCAAGCTTCATCCGTTATCGCCGAAGTTATATCGCGCCAGGCCACGATAAACATTGGTATATTGTTTGTGATTCTATTCAGTGTTTGAGATGATTGAGATTACGTTTGTTGGTTAAATGTGTTATTATGTTTTCGTGATAAGTACTATTGGTCATGTGGCTCATGGGAAGTCCACTGTCGTCAAAACGTGCAGGTAGCTTTTTATTCGTGTTTATGTTTTAGGCGAATTATCGGGATGATTGTTTGGGTATTGTAATGTCACCACACCACATCCTCAAACATTGGATGATTGTTTGGGATGATTGTTCGGGAGCTCTTCTCAAAAGTTTGATGCATTTTGTCACTTTTCCTAAGGGCCTCTTCATAGATAGCATTTTTCCAACGTTGATAAGTTCTCAAAGGAAGTTCATTGGGGGAATATTTTAAGGCTTTAACTAAATCAAAATGACTATAACCATACATTTTAAATGACAACTTTATTTACAAAATAAACAAAGGGGTTTTTACGAACAAAGGGAACAAAGAAAAGATAGACTACGAGAAAGCTAATTAAAAAGAAAATTAAAATCTCACTTGATAGGAATCAAGCGAGTAGACCTAAGCTAAATAAAATTCGAAACATATACTATTCCCCGGCAGCGGCGCCAAAAACTTGATACGGGTGTTGTAGACTCACAAGAAGTTTTACAACTCCCTAGGTAGAGTACCTAATTGTTGCAGTGTAGTATAGCAAGGACTCGGGGGTTGTTATCGTTCTCTAAGGGAATAGCGTGTGAAGGCTCAGACTAAACCTAACTAAGATCTAAGGGGTTGAAAGAAGATTATTATTGTATTTTTATATTTTATGAAAGCAAGTAAAATTCAGGTTTTAAGAGGTCGTTTTGGTTTTAAACTAATTAAGCTAAAATTAAATCTAAACTACTTTGGTGGAAACTCGTATAGGAAAACAAACGCATTTACTTAATCATGTTGCTTCTCCTAATCCCATTGCTTTGTCACACTTGTGAAGATCTGTGTAAGTATTTCCTAGGTCATGAATAGATTACACCAATCCATCGTCTATGTAATATTCCGTTAAGGCAACACACATGTAAGATAGTATGAAGACTATTACAAGGCCCTTACCATATAAGGGGTAAGGTAGTATGAAGACTATTACCGATTGTATCCTTTTTACACACTCGCGTTTCCTTAGACGTCTATGCGAATGTAATATTTTATAGCCAGGTTTCTAGAGCCTAACGCGTACATCATCATAAGAAGCAATATTAAAAGAATCTACAAACTAAGTTTCATGCAATCATAAGTAAATACTAATGGATCTAGCTTAGCATGTTAAAAAAACCAAGAACATAAATTAATCAAACAACACATAGACATATTGAAAGATTAAAGGATAAATGACTTCACTTGATTAAAACATGAGTTAAAGGGTGATACAAGAGGGTTTTAGGCCCTAAAATCGACCCTAAAAGATTCTACACTTGAACCCTAATAATATTAATCGTCTCCCAAAAGTTGCACACAAGTTCCACACTAAAACCCTAAAAATGAGTTTGTATATATAAGAAATAGGGCGTGACGGCGTCGTAATAATCCTGACGTCGTCGCTTCGCCGAATCTTCTAGGATTTCCATTGAGGCGGTTACATTATGACGTCGTCACAATTTTCTTGACACTGTCTTTTGTATGTTCTAACGGCGTCGCTAGGAATTACGACGCCGTCTCCAGGCACTGTACGCATATACTTGAAACCACTTCGTATAAAGTTGCAATCTTGTCCCGTTTCTTCCTAAATTGAGTCCAAGTCATGTGTAAGTCCTCCAAGAGCTTTCCAAATGCTAAAAACACAAAAACAAATGATTAAGCACGTATTTTGGGCATATTTGCATGATTTAGGGGGTTAAATGATCCCGCAAAAGTGTATAAATTGACACCTCTTCATGTTTCAAAGCATCACCCATAAGATCATCTTTAGTTTCACATCTAGCGTCTTGATTTGTATCCGGTTGAATCATTTTAAACTCATATGGACCACAATCAATAGAATGATTAAGAAACTTTCGTGTCTCCCTCTTTCGGTTAAGATAACGTCTGAATTGACTTACCCATGGTATGTAACTTCCCCTTTCCAGCATTGGAGGATGAGTCTCCGATCCGGCATCGGAAAGCGATTGTTGATGCGCACTTGAAGTCGACATGTTTTGTGACTCAATAAATATATCTTTGTAGACGAAAAAGAGTTCTAATTGTGACTTAAAATGAATTAAAGACAGTTAATTACATTGGTGTTTGTGATTATTCCTTGTCTTGTTCAATCAAAATTAGTTTCCAAAGTATCAAAAATTCCAACTGTATTGAAAGTGAGTAGTCTTGTCGAAAAATGGTCACACGTTGTCTACGAATGAAAATAACAATCCTTCAAGTATTGAAATTCCACACTATCAATGAGAATAACGTTCCACAATCCCTTAGTATCGAAATTCTAGCGTTAGGTATCGAAATTCACTAGTATCGAATTGAGCAATTTCGATAAAAAATGGTTAGAGTATCAAAAACCATAATTTCGATGAGGAGCGTGTGAAAAGTATTGAGGAATGAACAAATTTTGATGAGGAGCGTGTTATTGTGTCGAAAATGAACAATTTTGACAAAAAGTCTAATTTCGATGGTACCCGATAACGGACAACACTATCTTTACTTCTCGGATAACTCTTTTCTCGGACTATTCAGATCTCGGATAAAATACTAAGTACAAATTCGATACTATCAATAAAATCCTATTTTCGATAATTAGTAAGAAATACAAATCCCTATTCGTGGTTATCAAAAGTTGTATTTTCCTAGAAATAATTCATCGAAAATGAATCAACAAAACGATATAACTGTAGAGTGATCAATTTTGATGAATATAATCCGTTTTTAGACTTTTTTCTGAAAATGCACTTCACAAATTCGATAAAACCGAAATTGTGTATTTTGCCAAGTTTGAATTGAAAATGAACACAAGATCGATAAAACCGAAATTATGATCAAAATCAACTCTAAAACATTTTTAGATCTATCAAAAATGATATTTTTCCTAGTTACACAATTTCGATAAAACCGAAAAAGTGTAAAATGCCAATCTTATCAAATCCGATAATACCGAAAATGATAATCCCATAGTAATATCAAACTCGATGAAACCGAAAATGAATTACTAAGCTATTACAACTTGATAATCAACGAACACACAAGAAATGACTATCAAAAAAGATAAAGCACTATCACACCAATTTCGATGAAACCGAAAAAGGTATGTATCTATTACAACTCAATAAAAACAAGACAATACACTCAAGATTACTATCGAAAATGATCTAATAACCGATATATCTTACATCTTCATCATAAAATTTCATCGAAAATGAATATAAACCGTAAGCTTGATGTCAAAATTGATAGAAAACACGATCTCAGTCACGTCGAAGCACAAATCACACAAAAAATCACAAATAGATCACTCTTAAACTCTAATGGCGTATGATACCACTTGTTAGGTCGAATGAATATTGAATCACACTTATATAATTTGGTTAAGCTTGAGAGAATAAAAGAGGAAGGCAAGTTTCTATAAGTGATTAAAACAAATTTTCGGTGAGTTTTAAGTACTTCTGGCAAGATTATAAGGTTTTTGTCAAGTTTGATCACCGTTGATCGTCGTTGACCACGGTTGACCTATTTGTTTGACCCAGTTACATAAATCGGCAAGGTCGATGGCCTGTAGCGCCTAGGCGGCGATTAATCGGCCTTGTAGACCTTTTTTTGCAACACTGATAAAAACAGACGAAAATGTAAAAAAATAGAGGTGAGCATCGGGTCATAACCGACCCGAAATGACTAAAACCGAAACCGACCTGAAAACCAATTAATGGATTTTTACAAATCGAGAACCGAACCGATTGAACCTTATATAAACCGAAACCGAACTGAATAAACTCGGTTCAGCTAGGTTCGGTTCGGTTTAGTAGTTCGAACCGACTAAATTTCGGGTTTGAGCGGGGCCGAACCGAACCGACTAAACCGAAATTCATATCCAAAACCGAAAACCGAACCGAATAAGCTCGGTTCGGCTCGGTTTGTCGGGTCAGGTCTGTTTTCGGTTCCCTTTGCTCAGCCCTAGTAAAAAACGGAAAAAAACATACGAAAACTTATAAAAAGGTACAAAAACGTATGAAAATGAATGAAAACGGATGAAAACGTACACAAAAATAAAAACGGAGGAAAACGGACAAAAGCGTAAAACAGACAAAAATGTATGAAAACCTAAAAACACAGACGAAGATGTACGAAAATGGAAGAAAACGTTATAAAACAGACGAAAACGTAAAGAATGGACGAAAACGTAAAAAACGTATGAAAACGTACAAAAACACTAGTGAAAATGATAAAAAAAAAAGAATGAAAGAAGTACTTCAATAAACAAAAAAAACAAATGGTCTTTCTCCTGCAGATGAAGACTTTAGATGCACCTCTTCTTCTGCAGACATGGATTCAAGATGAAGAGGTAAAACCTTTTGAAAAACAAACGAAATTATTTACCAAGATGAAATTTGTGTAAGAAAACCACATGTGTAACAAGGAGTGAATTTGAAATTTTTTACCTTAACCATTAAAAAAATTAATCGATTTATCAGATAAATTATACAACAAAAGACTTTTACAAAAATCACTTTAGTTACAAAACTGTTTTACTCCCATGAACCATATACACTCAAATCAATAAATCATCCAATGAACTAAACACGTAAATATATACCTTATGCAATAAGCAAATCAGCAACAGATGATCACGTTCCTCCTCTTAGATCCCACGTCACCAACTCAAGAACAAGAACACAAGTGTTCAGCAAACTATGATCTACAAGAATGAGATTAGTCCAACCAGTGTTTACGCTAGGCTTGAGTGTTATTGTCTAGCTTGACAAGATAATGACCAAAATAAGTACAACACAGAATCCGGTGTTGTAAAAAGCGGCCTAGGCGCTAAGCGGACATACACTGCCTCGATTTAGGGCAAGTCGGCCAAATTAGGCTGAAAATTCAAAAGGCGGTCAAACATCCGCATAGGTGGGTCAAATCAGCCGCCTATGTTAACATCGGTCAACAAATTGACCGATTTTGGTGGTTGGATTTTCTGCTTTTCGTGGTGTTTTTCGGTGGAGAAGCTGCAAAAGAGGAAGGAGAAGATAAAAGTAGGAAAAAGAGGTTGCATTTCCAGTTTCAACCTAACCCTAATAAGTTATACTCCCTCCGTCCCAAAATTATTGTCCCCGAAAAAAAATACACAGTTTAAGAAAAAAGTGCATTTATTATTGCTTTATCTTTCTTACTTTTTGACTGAATGACAGTTTTACCTTTAACTAATTAATTAAAGTCTTCTTTAAAGTTTATAATAATAATTTCAAACAAGAGTAATATACTAAACTTGATCAAATTTCTCTATTTATTTTTAGTAGTGGACATTTAAATTAGGACATTCCAAAAAAAACGTAAACAATAAAAATGAGACGGAAAGAGTATGTTTTTAAGTGGTTTTTTGGCCCAATAACTAAATGAGCTTTAATAACTTGATGAGCTTTAATTAAAACTTAAACAATAAGACACATATAATATATATAACATATATATAACTAATTAAGTTAGAAAAACTAATAAATTTAATAAAAATATATAAATTATGCAAAATTTATATCAAATAAATATTAAAAATATTAAATAATAATAATAATAATATATAAAATCTCAATCCGAATTCCGCCTCGAATAACATGCAAGACTTTGATCGCCATATAATCATCCAGGATATGATAGCTTGGAATGTTCATATATATGATGTGATGTCACAGTGACAGAACACCCATGGAAATCAGGGTGGGCCGGATCTTTGTGGTGTAGTGTTAATTATTTTAAAAAGCTTTGATTTTCCATAAATTTATTCGGTTTTTAAAAATTGTGTTTATGTATCGTTTAGTTTATTTTAAATACATGTGGTTACTTTTAATCTAGATTAGGGCTGCAATCAAGTCAAGCTTTTATCAAGCAACTCGAGCTCGAGCTCGAGCTTGACTCGATCAAGCCAAGCTTTTATCAAGCTCAAGCCCAAAAATTAGCTCGAAACCTATAACAAGCCAAGCTCAGGCTTTTGATAGCTCGGCTCGAGCTCTTATCGAGCTTTTTTGAGCTTTAATATATAATAAATTCAAATAAGTAATTGAGGGGTAATTTGAGTATTAACTTAATTATAAGGACCTATTTTATAAATAAATGAATAATGTATTCTAAAATGACCTTTAACCCTAGCTAATCTAACGATTTATATTCCAATGCTTTGTATTCTTCATACATAATTTTTACTTTTGAGAATATTAGCCAAAACTAATCAAAAATCAATTAGTATTTTGGCTAATGTACGTTTTTATTGAAATACTTTGTACGTTTGAACATTAATTAATACTTTGCCTTATGTTTCATTCTAATGTTAGACTATGTACAAGAATGTTATTGTTAGTTTTATTAATGTTTAATGAATCTACTTTGGTTTTCACTTATGGTTTTTGTTTGTTTTACTTTATGCGTATGTTTATTGATGAGTTTGAGCATTTGGCTATTAAATACATTAATTTCGTACATATTCAAACTTTTCAAGCCAAGCTCAAGCTTTAATCAAATTCTACTCAAGCCAAGCTCAAGCCTATATGGTTAAAGTTTGGCGAGCTATCAAGCCAAACTCAAACCTGATATTTTTTTTTAAACCAAGCTCAAGCCCTGTCAAACTCGAGCTCAGCTTGACTCGATTGCAGCTGGTATGTGTTTAATTACACATACCCTTTACCTTTAAAAACAAGTTAAAATAACCAAAAACGGACTTAAAATGCCAAATATATGCTTGTTTTGCTAATTGTGTTGTGCAGGAACGGATATCTAAGAAAAGGACGAAAAACGAAGCCAAAACGACAAAACCGGACACGGAATAGAAAAGCGTGGAAAAGACACAGTCAAGTCCAAGCCCAAGTGTCAAAAAGTCAACCCAAGTCAACCCCGACAAATCCAGAAGTCAACAAGTGAAGAAAAATAAGTTTAGGGACTTAAATTGCCAAATCCTAAACTTATTTAAAAAGAAGAAAAGAAGAAAATAAAGAGAAGGGGCAAAACTGCCAAATGCCCAAAGAGATACCCCAAGGGCCAAGTCTGCCACCTTTCCAAAGTTATAACTAACAAGGACTTGTGATGCAATGGGTTGTGTAACTTTTGGGGACTATTTCTGCCAAGTCCCCAAACAGTTTCACTTAACAAGGACGTGTGGTGCAACAACCACATATACATTGAGGGACTAATTGTGTCAAACCCCCAAACACATCCCCTGCAACAATTAAAACCTAATTTTCCCGCCCATTTTTTCCCCCAAACAAGTCACGGGTTTCTCCACCCTGTTTTTATCCCATAACCCCAATTCCACCATGGATAAACCTTCCCCCCTCCTCCATTATCATTCCCACCAGCCCTAAAGATTGCCATGTTGGCAATCTCACTTTTCTCCATAACTTTTGCCGAATCAATGGCTAGGATCAATTTAAAAGAAGCACAAGGACCATGGATGGCTGGGATTAGCCTTTGAAGTCTCTCACAAAAGAAACACAAGAAAGAAGGGCTGAGGACTCAGCTCTTAGTATAAATAGGAGGCTATGTGAGCCGAATTTAGTGTGTAGGGTAGAAGTCTTTATCTTTCTTTAAATTAAGTCATTTTTATGTTTCTTTCAGCTTATTTACAGCTTATTGCAAGTTCTTTGAACTCTTTTTAAAAGTTAATGAAGTGTTGAAGTTTTAAGGTTTTATACCCGTTTTTGAGTTTTATTGACAAACTGCTTAAATTACCTTTATATGTGTTAAAAAGCTCTTAAAACAGCTTATTAATAAGCTATGTTCACTTAACAAGTTAATAAGCTAAGTAAAATTTGAACTTGTACTTAAAAAACCACTCAAAAATACCACAGCTTGTTACTTTGGATGATAAGCCGAATTTGGATGGGCTTATGGACTATACCAGCTTATTTCTAATAAGCTGGAGCTTGTAGATTGAGCTTTCAATAGCTTATTTGCCCTTGTTTAGAGCAAAGGGCTTGGTAAGTTCTCAATTTCCATTTTTAGCTCATTTTGAGCATTTGCTTATTTACAGCTTATTGGTGCTTATTTATTGTTAATTTTTGCTTATTTATGTCTTTTATGCATGTTTAGCTTACTGTCTTTGAATTCCATGGTTTAATTCTCCCTTAATAAGCTTAAACAGCCTTTAGGCTATTTTTAAGGGGGTGTTTGGTTTAAGACCCAAAGTGGGTCAAAAGTGCTTAATAATCCAAATTGGTTACTTGGCCAACTTTGTTAAGCCATTTCACTGTTAGAATAAGCTTAATTTCCAGCTTTTTAGTTTTAAAAATCATTTTTGCAAGCTTACTTAGCCCACTGTCCAAAATCTCAATTTTTGGACAGTGGCTAGTGCTTATTGCATAAGCTTGGGCTAAAAGCCATTTTGTGCCTTCTTGCATACTCATTTTGAGTGTTTTAAAGCACTTGATTATTTGCTTTGAAGCTGTGTTGACCCAATTGTGCTGATGGGTCAAAACAGTCATAAAAATTGCATAAGCTTGGGCTGTGCACAAGCATCCTCTTTAATAAGCTTTTTCACAGCTTATTTGTGTTTCAAAATCAAAACCAAAAGCATTTTCTTAGAGCATTTTAAGCCTAGTTTTTAGAATTTCAAACTTTGAGCTTTTTGGAATTCATATAAGCACTTATTTTTAAGCTTAAAAAAGCCATTCACACTTGGTGATTGCTGTTTTACACAGCAAGCATTAAGCACAAGTAGGCTTTTTCCAAGCTTATTTAAGGGCTTATTAGCATTTCAAAATACTTTTCAAGGGCTGATCTAAATAGCTTTTTGGCCACTCTTTTCAATGGAATAAGCCAGAAGTCCATAAGGATCCATCTTCAAGCTTATTTTTAAGCTTAAAAAAGCTGTTCTAAGGCTGCAATTTTCAGTTTTTACCCATTTTGCTTATTCACTGTATTTCAGCTTATTTTCCTTTCTCTTTAGCTTATTTTTGTTTGTTTCAGCTTATTAGACATGTTTGAGCCTATTTGGGCTTATCACTACTTATTTTAAGCTTATTAGAGCTTAATAGCTCTTTTAGCCAAAAACTTAAGTTTTTGGCCAATAAGCTTAATAAGCTTATTTGTGCTCATTCTGTCTTTGTTTTTACCTACAATGTGCTTATTTTAGCTTATTAGGTTAGGTTTAAGCTTATTCGTGCTTATTTGATAGCTTTACCAATTAAAAAAATCAAAAAAATAGTGTTCTTTACTTTTTAGGCTGCTGTGAGCTTATAAGCTCATTTCTAAGCTTATTTTTGTGAAATAAAAAAGTTGCATTTTTTAAAGTTGCTTATTTATAGCTTATTAACAACTTTGTAAAAAAAAATTCAAAAAAAAAAGAGAGGAGACAAGGGGTGACCCGGGTGAGCAAGACTCGAACCCGGGCCTCTACCCTCGATACACCTCTCTTTTGTTGCAAGTCTTACCGCTGCGCCCTTGGGACTTTTACGTTAGTGTCCCAAGGGCTTTAGTATTTAACCACGTTTTGCACTTTAAAGCTATAAGCTGTTTACAGCTTATTTTCGGGCTTATTCATAAGCCAATTTTTGGTTTCTTATTTTTCGTAGGTTAGTCATAGTGTAAAGTAATTTTAGTAAAATTTTCAGAATTTTTAAAGACAGTTTAGTATTTTTTATAATTTAATTTAGTTAAAAGTTTAAAAAATTCATAAAAAATACAAAAATTATCAAAAAAATATTTTTCTTTTTTAGAAAATTTTCTTTAGTCATATATTTCGTAGGAAAAATATAAAAACTTTCGTAGGGTCATTTTTGTAACTTTTTAATTTTTAAAGAACGGGTTCGGGTGCGGTTTTTGTCTTGACTCGTTTTTGGGTCAAACGACCTCCGTTTTCAGTCTAGTCTTTTTCATTCTTCGTTATTAGTCCCCTAGAGTAGTTTAGAAGTGAAAATTTCTTTGTAGGGTTAATTTTGAAGATTTTAGGTTTTTAACCCTTTGTTCGGGATTCGTGCTCTCGTTTTTTAGCTTAATTTCATAATTTTTAGGTTTTTCTTAAACGTTTTTGTTTGTTATTGTTTAATTTAACTTTCCACACTCTCAAATCATTTTTCTCATTCAAACTCCAATCTTCCGACTGTATCGATTCTCCAGTCCAGCCTCGTTGGGGATAAACGACCCGGGAACATTCTATACTACTTCTCGGTTTTATTGACTTTGTTTCTAGACTATTCTTACTATATATATTTTATATTTTATTATATATCATATAAATTTTAAGGTGTAGTTTCAACCAATCAGCAGCCCTAATCCAGGTTCCTTCCATATGTTAACAGAAAGGGTAATAAAATAAAGTGACATGCATATATTAGTATATGAGGAGGAGACACTACTGAAACACAAAATAAAATTATCATCAAGATTGAAACAAATGTATGTATGATTATGAAAGAAAAAATATACATTAGAGCATAGGTATGATGAAGAGGAAAACCTTCTCATTTTGATTTCACCGGGTACCACATCATCTTAACACTCTTACTTTAAAATACTCTTTTATTCATACCATACCATCAGCCTTTTCATTTGAGCTCACCCACTTATAATTTTTTTTTTCATTTTTCAAATAAATTAAATTTATTTCATTAAAATAAAATTACAATACGAAACATAAAAAAAAGATATGAAAAATAAAAATACAATATTACAAATTTATTTTTTATAAAATAAAAACACACTTTATAAACAAAATTGTAAATTTAAACCTAAAAATGACAAACAAAAAAAACCATAAAGGCTTAAAATGTAAATATAATTTTTATAAAATAAAAAAAAACACAAACGAAAAATCTTCATGTTCTTCGTGAGGAAAACCTGCAACACCCACCATACACACCCTTTTTTTAAACACCTTTTTTTTAAAACCATCACACAAACAGACACATTCATAAATCAAAAGAAAAAGAAAAGAAATGATATAAAACACAACCCATTTGTCTCTTTCATCCTCACTTCCTCGGCGAAACTCAAAAAAAGCGAGAGGTGGCGAGTGATGTTGGTGTGGTGACGAGCAGGTGGCGAACAAGTGGCGAGCTGCTACGTCGGAAACGGCGAGCTTGCTCGCCACCATACCTATTGCTCTTATATTGCGTTAACAACATAAGTAATTATATATTTATACTATATTATAAAGCATTTATGACATTTTATTTTTAGAAAGTCTTAAAAATTCAGACTTTTAAACTAACTTATTATGGAAATATAAGGATGTGCAATCTTGATCATTTATCTCATTTTAGGGAACTATATTTTAGAGTGACATGTGTTATTGCTTAATTAAAAAACCACCTTTATTTTTAAATTTAAATATCTTTTTATCAATTTTTTTTATAATCTAATTTCAGCATAATTTTTAAAATTTTATGTTCTTTAATTCAATATCTATTTTGATATATTTTTATTAATTTTTTATTTTTTTTATTTTTAATGTTTTAAAACCGCTGCTTTGCGCGAATACTATGCTAGTGATTATGAATGTAAAAAGAAAAAAAAAACCTTGAGGCATGGAAGGAGGTTCGGTTGGTAAAGAGCACAACGTTGTTTCTCAAGGTCAGAAAACTCCCTCTTAACTCCATAATCCGATTCCATTAATTATTTCTGGTTTCCAAAATATAAGTTGTTAGCGACTGTTTTTTTTTTTCGAAAATAAAACACACTTTATTTTTGAAAATGCCCCTCACTCAAAACTCAAATTGCCTCGCATGTTAAAACTCAACATTCAACACTTTAAAACCTTATAAATCCTTCCAATCTCTGTAACAATACTCGATTTATCATTTTTATCCTAGTTTTTTCTTCCACATTTTATTACTATTGTCAAAAAAAAAAAATTTGCCCCCCACATGCTATTTTCCTGGATCCGTCACTGTCCGTGATGAGATATCCTTTTCGGTCAACCGGTATGGTTTTTCCTGTCCAGGTTACTTGAGAAGGACGAGCTTTTTTGATTCAGTTGTACGCGGCCTCGCCGAGTTAAGCCTGGGACCGTTTCTGACCTTTCCCTCTATTCACCTTCAAATGTACACACCTAGCGAGTTTTGAACCTCAACCTCTTTTTTGAAAACCAGCGACTTTACTACTAGGCTATTTGATCGTGGTTAAAATTATCCCGTGTTAGTTTAGACACTTTATTTGTATGTGTTACGTTGTATTATGTTAGTCGATCCAAGTTCGTTTGTGGGCTTTGAGTCTTTTAGGATTCTAGGTTTCTATTGTAGATCGTTATAAATACATGATTAATATAACGTACCTAGGGGGCTGGTTTACAATGTTTATAAACGTTTTGTTTTTTGAAATGCCATCGAGTATATCTTGAACTGGCCCATTATGGAAACTTTCCAAATTCCACAACTTAAGAACTTTACCTGAAGCATCTTAGACTCGAGAAAACCCAGAACGCCGTCCTTTCTAATCCGCACAATGCGGAAAAAAGGAAGAGATTCATACCAAGATGATCGAGCCAAGTGAATACCGTATATACACTTAATTCTTTCTTGTAACCGCCAAATAAAAATACATATACTTTTTGAATGATCTCCATAATCTCTCCAAAGTCTTTTTACAATAAAGAATCATGTAACAATGTCCTCGAGTGATCGAGTCTACTCGAGTAACTCGTACTATTAATACAGAACGTTACCTTAGTTAGATATGTTCTTACCAGAAAATAATTGGTGAAGAAAATAATTACTCACTGAGAAAGTCCTCAAGAGTCCACGGTTTTACTACAAAGCCATCATTTAACTTTGTTACCAGTTTTATTCTTTAGATCATATCATGGACCGATAACTACTTACCATACTTGAATTTAACCTTCTGCAACAAGACATCTTCAACATTTTCGAGAACCACCTGACATCAGAATCTCAAAAACAAAACTTGCAGAGCCACGGACAACTTTTGCGGGTCAAAAATAAGAATTTGAAACACAAATTTGCAACAAACATAGTATCTGTCTTGACCTGCGCAAGGATGTGCAACTTGAAACGACTATACTAAGGGATTTGAACAAATCCACACAGATCCACAACCACAAGTTGCCGATAGTTTCTGAAGCTATATTGCTAGATGTCATTGACACCTAACCTAAGGTGGAATCAATGAACTCGTTTTTGATGGTGGTAGCAACACAACAGGTCACTACAATCATCCAGAACCAGTGACAAGAATATCAAAATGCCGAACACAGCTAACCAGCTACTATCCATCCACAAAGATGAAATAAAGTAATAACTAAAAATGAACAAAACAACGACTGGGTAAAAAGTTTAAACACAAACAAACGTCTCGTTCTCTGTTCTGTTATTTTATGCATGCGAGCTAAAAGAGTTCATTTATGATTATTGATACCTAGAATGTAGATCTTATGGTGTTGCTTCTGAGATGAATATGCATGTTAGGCCATTAAAAACCATCTTTGTCTGTATCGCTGTTGATATGTCTAGGGAAACATGGTTGTGTAGAAAGGATACCATCAGGTAATAGTCTTCATACTACCTTGCCCTTTTTATGGTTGATCCAATTTTAATATATTTCAAATGCATGTAATATACTCTTGGGGGCCCTTGTAATAGTCTTCATACTACCCTTATTTGAGCGCGTGCCTCAACGAATATTAAGTAGAAGGCAGGCTTCGATGGTAATCTGTCATGGACTAGGAAATAATTACATAGATTCATCACAAGATGTGACAAACAACAACACTAGAGAAGCAATCTAGGAGTACATACATGATTAAATGAATACAATCTTTTTATTATATTGTTATCAACCATTAGCGTATTTATTATTTAGTTTAATACTAAAACCAAACCAAACCTCTCAACATATGATTTTTACCTCTTCTTATAAATATAAAAACACAAAAATAATCTTCTCTCAACCCCTAGAATTCTGTTAGACCGTGATCAAGCCTTCCCAACCTATTCCCCTAGAGAACGATAACAACCCCCGAGTCTTGCCTATACTACTACTACAACGGTAAGGTACTCTGCCTAGGGAGCTGTAAAACTTCTTGTAGAAGTCCCTTACAACAACCGCATCATAAATCACGTCCTTAACGTTCCATTTTACATATATACGAAAAGTTTCTATTTATAGACTTTCCAATTTTAGAAGCGATCGACGTCCTCAAAAATAATTTTTGATCTTGAAATAATATTTCTTTTATTTTTATTAATCCGAACAATGCTTACGACATCTAAACAACACCTTTAAATCCTCGTTTGACTTTTACTTTGACTTTTTCTATACATACTTTCCTAGTCATTGACTTTAGTCTTGACTCGACTCAAAATATTTTCAACCTTAGCATTTTCTACCAGACACGTAAAATAATATTCCGACCAACTTTCTAGTTTCGACGGAAGGCCGAAACGGACTAGAAATTGACCGTTTTGCCCCTTTAATTTTCTGCACACTAATAGAAAATACTTTTATTTTCAAATATTTGGTTTGGTCCAATTTATTTATTTTAAATCGTTAGACTTTAAAATTAACACCGTAAAAGCGAAACATTGTTCCGGACAACTTTCGTGTTTCGCCGGATGGCCAAAACGGACTCGAAAGTGCTCGAAACGGGCGTTTTATTTTCTGCACAGATTTAATTTTTTTATAAAAAGCTGAAACTTTAATATAAGTTTTTCTAAACTTCATTTGGCCGTAGAATCTTCGTTTTTAAGAGTTACGGAACGATCCACCTACCGAAACGTTCATTAGGACGAACTCTATCATATTTCTAAAACAAAAATCAATTTTCATATTTTCTCGACCCTCGAAATCTGGGCCCAACTTTCTGCTCGAAAATGTCTAATTACAAACCCATTAAATCGCCATTTTCTCATCGAAACGACATCAAGAATACTCCTAGCTAACCTATCTCCGTCATCTAAACCAACCTTAATCATCAAAACTTCACTAATCGCTAAATCTAACTTATGCATGTGTGAATCCATAACATGCAACAATAAAGACACAAGATCAAGCAAAAATAAAATTGAAGTAGCTTAAAAATACTTACAACAATTAGGAAATGCAAGTTTAAGTTTCGACACGAACCCTCCCTTCGTTTATTTTGTTAGCCGAACCCAAGGACGACCCGAAACAACCATTTCTTAAATTTTTTAACAACCCAAATCTTCCAAAATGCTTAGATTTAATTTAACCGACTTGATTTTTAAACCAAAAACTCAAGAACTAGCTCAAATCTAAATCTTTCAAAATACCCATTGCATGTCGAAAATTTTTGTTGGGATATGTTGGTTTTAGTGTAAGGATGAATATTTTCTAAGTGGATCGTTTTGCATGTCGGATTTCGGTGGTGTGGGGGTGGTGTTTGCCGGCAGTAGGGTGGAAAGGGTGGCCATGTGTGTGTGAAATTTTGGTACTAAAATGATGAAATATGTGTGTTATTTCCTTTTATAGTAAGGGTAGTTTAGGTTAATGACACATTTAGTCCTTCCCTCTTTTTAAGATTTGATATTTGACACATTGATGTTTTATCCTAACTTATAACCGACTACTATGGCTCGGGATTATGTTTTCGTAAATATTTTTCTTTTGTCCAAATTTAATTTGGTTAAAACATTTTTAAATAAATGTTAAATCATGTAAAAATAAAGTTTTGACTCGGTTTCGGTTAAAACGCGGAAAAGGTCGAAAAATACTAAAATAAAATAATTAGCTTCCGGAATAAAAACATGAGACGTTAAAACTTCTATATCGCGTAATTAACTAAAATCTTAAATATGGCTTGCGACATAGCCCAAAACGATGATTTTCGCCGAGACGGCCAAAAATGACGAGAATAAAATAATTATTCCAAATTCACAAATAGAAAATCAATCGCGGCTCGGGATAAATGTCGGCCAAAAACTCGGGTTGTTACAATACAATAGTCATACACATCTTTGATTTCAACAGTCATACACATCTTTGATTTCAACAGTCATACACATCTTTGATTCCAACTTTTATACTTACATTTTTGTGACTATTATAATGATTGAAATGGTCATACATGCTTTACAAATCTTTGATTTCAACATTTATACATACATTTTTAGTGACTATTATAATGATTGAAATGGTCATATACTCTTACAAATCTTTGATCCAACATTTATACTTACAAAAACCTATGAACTCACCAACTTTATGTTGACACTTTTAAGCATGTTTTTCTCAAGTGAACAAGCTACTTGACATAAGTGATGTGCATTGGAGTCCAAACTTTACAAGATTACTTTTCAAATGACACATTTAGAGGTCGTTCTCTCAAGTCTTGTGCAATGGTATTATGAAGTAATGCTCCCGGAACATATTTCTGCTGCGACCTATTTTGGGGGTGTTACATTAATGAGAATGATGGTGGGAATTCTCAAGGTCCATATGCATCCGCCAGTAAGGGTGAGAGGTCTGCAGACCTTGAGGATAACATAATTAGTTTTGAGGGTGATGATTTGCATAATCATCCTCAGGAAGTGTCAAGTTAAAATGGTGATGATGTTTAAAATCTAAGAAAGTTTTCTAGACCTTCTGTTTTTCTAAGAAACTTTAATGATTTTGTAGTTGACTCTAAGGTCATATATGGTGTAGAAAACTATGTTAATTACTCTAATTTGAGTAAAGAAAATTATTGTTTTGCCACTATGCTTAATAAAGGGACCGAACCAAGGACTTTTTTTAGGCATCTCAGCATAAGCATTGGGTTGATGCTATAAATGCTAAGAATGGATGCTCTTTATAGAAATAACATCTGGGAACTTGTTGATCTCCCAGCTAGGAGAAAAGCTATTGGTTCTAAGTGGGTTTTTAAGATTAAGTATAAGTCTGATAGAGAGATTGAGAGATATGAAGCTAGATTGGTTGCCAAGGTTACAATCAAATGGAGGGAATATATTTTGATAAAACCTTTTCTCTTGTGGTTAAAATTGTGACTGTTAGTTTTCTTATTAACTTTGCTATCAATCTGGATGGACTTTATATCAGATGGGCATTAATAATGCATTCTTATATTGTTTAAATGAAATTGTTTACATGACTTTGCCTCATGGTTATTTTTCTATTAATGAGACTAAAGTGTGCAAATTAAATAAGTCATAAT
>BQNB010130551.1:0-18924 GCA_026074375.1 Tanacetum coccineum
CACCATCAATTCCATACAAATTCTGAATGACACGAGCCCAAAGACCTGGAGAATGATCCAAAAACCTCCATATCCATTTAAATAAAAGGCCGACATTAAGACTAAAAATACTACCTATCCCAAGCCCTCCACGTTCCCTACTTGCCATGCATTTTTTCCATTTAACCTATGTCACCTTCTTGTCTTCCTGGTCACCTCCAATAAAAAACTTTTTGCGCATTGATTCAAGCTTGTTGCGTACCGTAGTAGGCATCAAGTATAAAGACATGTAATAGGAGGGAAGGCTTCCAAGAATCGACTTGATCAATGAGAGGCGCCCACCTATCGATAGAATCCTAGCTTTCCAAGAGGAAAGTTTGGAACAAAATTTCGTGATAATAGCATTCCAGTTTGAGCATCTGTGTTGGGAAAATAGATTGTAACAGACTTAATACTGGTAGTATAACAGTTAAGTCTGGTAGTAATAGTTAGTTCTGTTAGTATTGAATTAATACTGGCAGTACTAAGTTAAGTCTGGCAGTACTAGGTTAGTACTGGTAGAGTAGCAGTGCTAGAGTTAGTACTGGTCATAGTTAGTTCTGTTCATAGTAAAGTCTGTTTATGTAACAGAATAGTAATAGTTATCTTAGAGATATCTTAGGAGATATCTTAGAAAAGGATATGTATTATCCTTTGACGTTTGTAAAGCCCATTAGGGTTTCCTTGGTGTATAAGAGGGACCCTAAGGTGCAATGTTATGTACTACGTGATTGAGAAATATCAATAGAAGCATAGAGCTTAATAGCAACTTAGTATTACTGTTTCTTCTTAATTCTTGTGTTAAGTTTCCGCATTAACACTTGATATTCATAGTCAGTGTCTCTCATATAGTTGATTTGGATTTATCCAAGTTATCTATCGTCTTACAAAGGCTAGTCAGATCCTATACCAAGGACCTACAGCAAGTACTCCATTAAATGAGAATTGCTTGGCGGTACTCCATAAGAAGTTACCCGAAAAACTTGGAGACCCCAGCAAATTTCTCATCCCGTGCGATTTTCCAGAGCTAGATGAGTGCTTAGCCTTGGCCGATCTTGGCGCTAGCATTAATCTAATGCCTCTTTTCGTGTGGAAGCAGCTTTCGCTCCTGGAACTCACTTCGACCCGCATGACACTCGAACTTGCAGACCGATCGGTCTCTCATCCGAAAGGTGTTGCCAAAGATGTTTTTGTAAAAGTAGGAAAGTTTTATTTTCTGGCCGATTTCGTTGTAGTTGATTACGATGTCGATCCTCGGGTTCCCCTCATCCTCGGGAGACCTTTCTTGAGGATGGCAAGAGCTTTAATTGATGTTTATGGTGAAGAATTAACTATTGGAGTCGATGATGAGGCCATTATGTTTAAAGTCAGGCACACTTCGAGATACTCCCGTAATTGATGTTTACAAAATTGATTACGATGTCGATCCTCGGGTTCCCCTCATCCTCGGGAGACCTTTCTTGAGGATGGCAAGAGCTTTAATTGATGTTTATGGTGAAGAATTAACTATTGGAGTCGATGATGAGGCCATTATGTTTAAAGTCGGGCACACTTCGAGATACTCCCGTAATTACAAAATGGTTAATCAAGTCAATGTCATTGACATTGCTTGTGAGGAGTATGCTCAAGAAGTGCTTGGATTTTTGGATAGTTCGACAAGTGGCAATCCCACTACTTTGGATCCTATCATCGCTTCTTCTTCCCCCTCGTTCACTCCTTTTGAAGGAGGAGATTTAATTTTGGAAGATATTGAGACTTTTCTACGTACCCCGGAAGAACTTTATAATTTGGATGACGATTACTACGACACGGAGGGAGACATTCTTTACCTTGAGAAATTGTTAAATGAAGACCCGTCTCCGAATCTCCCTCCGATGAAGAATGACGACCTTAAGCAAGTTGATGTTACTATGACGAAGCCTTCAATCGAAGAACCACCGGAACTCGAGCTTAAGGATTTACCGTCTTATTTAGAATATGCATTTTTAGAAGGAACCAATAAATTACCCGTCATAATTTCTAAAGAATTAAAAGAGGAAGAAAAAGCCGCCCTTTTAAAGGCTCTTAAGTTACACAAACGGGCCATCGCATGGAAAATTTCCGATATTAAGGGTATCGACCCTAGTTTTTGTACTCACAAGATCTTAATGGAAGACGATTTCAAACCGGCGGTTCAACATCAAAGAAGGGTGAATCCGAAAATTCATGAGGTTATCAAAAAGGAAGTTATCAAACTCCTTGATGCCGGATTGATTTATCCTATCTTCGATAGTCCGTGGGTGAGTCCCATTCATTGTGTGCCTAAGAAGGGTGGCATGACCGTAGTTGAAAACGAAGATAATGAGTTAATACTTACTAGGTTAGTTACATGATAGCGCGTTTGTATTGACTATCGCAAGCTTAATGATGCCACTCGTAAAGACCATTTCTCGTTGCCTTTTATGGACCATAGCAGGGAACGAATATTATTGCTTTTTAGATGGATTTTTCGGATATTTTCAAATTCCTATTAACCCGCAAGACCAAAAGAATACTACCTTCACTTGCCCTTATGGGATGTTTGCTTACCGACGTATGCCTTTCGGCTTATGTAATGCTCCGGGCAAGTTCCAAAGGTGCATGATGGCCATTTTCCACGACATGATTGAGGAAACAATTGAGGTCTTCATGGACGATTTCTCAGTCTTCAGGGATTCTTTCTCGTATTGCCTCTCCCATTTAGACAAAATGCTAAAACGGTGCGAAGACACAAACTTAGTTCTAAATTAGGAGAAGTGCCATTTCATGGTAAAAGAGGGCATTGTCCTCGGCCATAAGATTTCAAAGTCCGGGATTGAGGTCGACAGAGCTAAAGTTGATGTTATAGCTAAACTCCTTCATTCGACTTCCGTCAAAGGCGTTCGAAGTTTTTTAGGTCACGCCGGGTTCTATCATCGATTTATTTAATATTTTTCTAAAATCGCCCGGCCGATGACCCATCTTCTTGAAAAAGAAACCCCGTTTATTTTCTCGAAAGAATGTATTGAAGCGTTTAATATACTTAAGAAAAAGTTAACCGAAGCCCCTATTTTAGTTACCCTCGATTGGGACCTACCATTTGAAATTATGTGTGACGCTAGTGATTATGCGGTAGGTGCAGTCTTGGGGCAACGTAAGGCCAAACATTTTTAGCCTATACATTATGCAAGTAAGACCATGATGGATGCTCAAGCACATTACACGACTACAGAAAAAGAGTTATTAGCCGTGGTGTATGCTTTCGAGAAATTTCGGCCTTACTTAGTCTTATCAAAGACCATAGTGTATACGGACCACTCAGCTCTAAAGTATCTTCTTGCTAAGCAAGATGCTAAGCCAAGATTACTTCGGTGGATTCTCCTACTCCAAGAATTTGATGTCATAATTCGTGATAAAAAAGGAGCGGAGAATCTCGCGACTGACCATTTGTCTAGACTAGAAAATCCTCATGAAGGTGATCTCGAGAAAAAGGAAATTAATGAAACATTTCCTCTCGAGACCCTCAGAATGATAACTTTTCATGGTGATTCTAGTACCCCGTGGTTTGCCGACATTGCAAATTACCATGCGGGAAATTTTGTAGTGAAAGGGATGTCGTCCCAACAAAAGAAAAAATTCTTTAAGGATGTTAAGCATTATTTTTGGGACGACCCCTACTTGTTTAAGATTTGTGCGGATCAAGTGATTAGACGATGTGTTCACGGCCAAGAAGCCGTTGATATCCTCACGGCTTGCCATAATGGACCCACCGGGGGACATCATGGTGCGAACTACACCGCTAAGAAAGTCTTCGATTCCGGTTTCTATTGGCCGACAATTTACCGCGATGCCCACAACATGGTAAAGTCTTGTGACTCATGTCAACGTCAAGGAAAAATCTCACAAAAAGACGAAATGCCTCAAAATGCAATTCAAGTATGCGAGATCTTTGACGTGTGGGGCATCGATTTTATGGGACCGTTCCCGTCTTCTCGAGGGAACAAGTACATTCTCGTGGCCGTTGACTACTTGTCTAAATGGGTTGAAGCAAAAGCGCTCCCCACTAATGATGCCCGAGTCGTTGTTAAATTCTTGAAATCTCTTTTTGCCCGATTTGGAACTCCTCGTGCTATAATTAGTGATCGCGGTACTTATTTTTGCAATGACCAATTCGCGAAGGTCATGCTTAAGTATGGAGTTACCCACCGTCTTTCTACCGCGTATCATCCACAAACGAGTGGACAAGTGGAGGTTTCAAATCGTGGTTTGAAACGTATTTTAGAAAGGACCGTAGGCGAAAATCGAGCTTCATGGTCCGATAAGTTAGATGATGCATTATGGGCCTTCCGTACCGCTTTCATAAAACACCACATCAGGTGCAATCCTTATTAAGTCGTGTCGGAAAGCTTGTCATCTTCCAATCGAACTTGAATACAAGGCATATTGGGCCTTATAAAGGAATTGTAATTTTGACCTTAAAACCGGTGGTGTCACAGGAAAGTTTAATATGACATGATTAAAGGTTACTCCGGGATCATGCATACGAGAACTCTTTAATCTATAAAGAGGAAAACACGAAGAAGATTATCGGACTCCAAAGATTATGAAACGAGTCTTCAACGTTGGTGATACGAGTTCTTCTTTTAATTCCTCGAGTTAAGTTTTTTTAGGAAAGCTCAAAACCAGGTAGGTCCGGAACGTTTACCGTTGCTCATGTTTTCCTTATGGATCCTCGTCGTGTTTATCAAACCGTCAGGTACCAAAAATTTAAGGTGACGAGTCAAGACTTATAACACTATATTTGGAGGGGACGTACCACCGATGGTTGTCATGGATCTCCAAACTTTCCCCATGGACCACTAAATTCGGGGACGAGTCAGGCTCGTGACTCGGTTAACAAAAACAAGCACTTCGTGGGTGGCAACACATGCTTATCTCTAGTAGTAGTATTTTAGTTATTGAATAAGTGTGATGTGAGGAGGATCGCCTCTTCCTTTCTCGTGTTTCATGTTTTGTGTTTTATGTCCAGGATTGCCTGGATTTTGAAGGCTCTCGTGCTCGTGGTTTTGTCCATCGTTCACTCGATCTTCAATACCATTAGTAAGTTATATATGGGAATCCGATATCCTAGATCTTATTGATTAACGTTTATCTATTAGCATAATTAATAAACGGCTTTAGATTTGCGTAGAGACCCCTTAATATTTGGATTATGCCTTGAAATTAGTATGGGGGTGACAGTCTCACATTGAGGACAATGTGTAGTTCTAGTATGGGGGATCTTTCGATTTGATCTTACTTGCATTTGCCTTGTCTTCACGTAACCCCGTTTTGCCACCAAAAATAGCAAAAATATGCCAAAATTAAAATTTTTCAAAAATAGAATAAGTGTTTTGACACGTAGTTTTGTCTTTTTAAGGAATAAATTTTGACTTGATCGAGCATGTTGCGCTCTAGCTTGCCCCTTAACTTATATAAAATTAAGCTATTGCTAGTCTTTTATACAAGAAGCTTTAAAACGCGAATTCTAGCTTGAAAAAGCCAAGAATTTGCAAGTTTCCATGATAGAATTTAAATATGCAAAACTTGTTTTATTAGACTAAGCATTCGCGGATCTTTTAGTAAAGATTTTAAATTTGCAAAGAACGAGAAATGATAGAGTTTTATATAAGTTAGATGCTATACATAGAGTAGTTGGATCTCTTTCGAGCTCATAGAGGTTAATTGTGGCTTTTTGCTCCCACCAGCTTAATAAACATTATATTATTGTTAAATAAATAAAGTTACTTTGGTTTTTGCGATTCTTAGTTTAGATCCTTCAGCCAGAGGTTCCTTCTGGTGAATGTTAAGGTACACATCGAGGTTTTGTCAGTGTTGTGGGAAATAGACTCACTGGGTCCTGTCGGCTTCGCAACCGTTGTTGGTAGTTGTTAAAAGACACAGGACTCGAATTTGGATATATTAATAATAGTTTATTTATAACACCCTTAAAATCACAAACAAGAAGAGGAATACCACTTTGGGCGGGTTGTCTTATAGTTCATACACACAAGTTACAGAAAATGACCTCAAAGAGACGTTTAATAAAAAATGTCACATTCGAATTTAATAAATATCAGCGTAAATTAGGTAACTTTAATTCCTTTTTTACAAATGGTACAAGGTTTAAACATGACTCCTTTGTATATTTTTTAATAAATGGTCGTCGATGTTGAAAAAAAAAACCAAGTCCTTTAAGTTTCTTGGATATCCGCTCGACTCGTGTGCTCCTAATCGCCCTGCTTTAGCAATTCAATAACTGTGAAAATACATGCAAAAACAAGGTCAACAAATAATGTTGGTGTATCATAGGTTTATAGTAAAAGCAGGCATTGAAATTACATCAATACAGTTTTCCAGTAAAAAAACAGTAGCTGTTACTTCATTTCTAAGAATTATTTTTGGAAATTCAATTAGGTGATTCAACCATAAATCAAGTTAATGTTTTATAGTGGACCACAAGGTTTAAGATCAGCCATAAGCGAACAATGCAACGAATGCAATGTAAGTATATGAAATTATAGATATATTCGCATTAACGATCTTGCCCACTGAATCGTTATCCAAACATATAAATTATGCATAATCATTTTGCCACCTCAACTAGGTAATATTGCAAATATTACCTTAAGAAATTCTCAATACTAAAAGTCTTTAGGGGATGCTCGCGCCATGGATGTCAACAAACCCATAGACTGGGCAGAGAGTCACGGCCCAATAGATCTAACTTATTGTTACTAGCGTTACCCTTCAACTAGGTAATTTAACAGTGCTATGAAATTACTTGGGGCCTTTTTGCATAGGTACTCATGAGAACAAAATCATAATCGGGTTCAAGCATACCCTTCAAGCACTTGTGTCACAATTTAAAACAAGTAATATGTTCAAAAACTTACAGTTTTGTAAATAGATAAAAAATGATCTCAAATCATTTAGTAAGCAATTTAAGCTTTAATAAATTCAATAGTATACAACCATGTATCAAACATGTATTAGAAATCATGTGAAGAGCAAGTAAAATCTTTAGTAAAAACATTCATGTAACGCTTATGAAAATGTTGGATCAATAAGTTTATTTTGGTTAAAACGAGCATGTTTTCTTACACCCCGGGAAAATTAGTTATGAAATAAAAACCCAATTAAAAGAAGATAAGATCGGGCTATGAACTCACCGTAAGTGGCTTAGGATCGGAAGAGTAACCAAATGACAAGATGACTCCCAAAATATTAGTCGAGACGATAATGCAAGTCGCGAACCTTAGAATGAATATATGATATTCATTATAAAGAATAGTTTTACAACTAGTTAAAGAATTCGAAACATAAACTATATTGCACCACGTCCTAAACCAAAGTGTTTTTATTAAAGTTTAATGTTGTGAAAACCTGAGAGTCAATCTTAAAATAAAACACTCTACTAAGTCTCATCCCTTAGTTCCTATCTCAATTGGATGTGGTCACACTTTTCATTTTTCCAATCCTAGACGTAAAAGTCAATTTTCGGATTTTAGTCATTTTCAAGAGAGCATAAATCCTAAACCATAAAAGATATAGACATGAGGCTTTCACCCCTGGAAAGGGCTTGAAGTCTATTTTCCAGAACATTAAGCTCGATAAGATTAAATGTTTACCAATTTTTAGAAAAGGACAATTTACTATTGCTAACTTAAAACAGAAAACTACCGTTTGCAGAATTTAGCCATGATCACCGGACCATATCTATCATTCTATAAAAGATATAAAGGTGTGGTTTTCACCCCCTCGGAATAACCATATTGATCTAGTTTTTCAAAACATTAAAGCCAATCACAAGTCAACTCATTTTACCAATCTTCGGGGAAATTAACCTTTTAGTAAACCGAAGGTTCAACCATATTTTTACTGAATATCTTGGTTTTTGAGTTTTTTAGTCAGTAAATCATAAGAATAAATAGCAATGAATGTGAGGCCAAGTGCTGGAGCTTCTATAAGATGTCTGAGGCATTTGACAAAAAGCTTTAAAAACCTAAACTTTTAGCTCAAAAACCTAAAGATTAACACGTTTTATATTCGAAAGTCCAGATTGGATCTATGATCGTAAATTGACCATAACTCCTTCATCCGGAGGAATTGGTTGAGCTTCCAACTCAACAGTCAAGCCTAAGTGTTATTTACAAATATGAAATCAATAACAGTGGCAAAGCCAAAACATTTTGGGGGTTACAAGGCACGACAAGCTGCTCTGTCCAAATTTCAGTCCATAAAAACTATCTTTACGCCTATTTTAACTACTTCAAACCCTTAATTTCACCATCCACAACCTCAATCAATAGCCACAATAAATCCACAATCAAAATAACTCTTCAATCACATGATCAAACCAATATCTAACTAACCTAGGGACATGCATGTCCATCAAAACCTCAAATCCAAACATGCTTTTATCAAGTTAAACATAAAAGTCAAATTAACAAGAAAAATTATTAAGGGGGTACAATGCTTTGATTGACAAGGTGAATGATCAAGAACTCAAAAACTCATATGGGTGTTGTGTTTAAGCCGCGGCTCCAACCAAACTAAATCTAGCAACCCTATAACTTTTAGAACCCTAATCTTGCGACAATCACCCAATAACACCTTTTAAGTCATCTTGAACCCAATAATTAGATCAAACCTCAACATCTTGAATCTTGAAAAATAATTGATTTTCCTAAACTTGTTGCATGGAGGTTTTTATCAATGAGAAGTGATTAGGATTTATAGTAGTGTTGATTTAGGGCTAAAAGGAGTAGATTTAATGGGGTTTTGAAGATGGAATCAAGGTTTTTGGTGGTTGGGGCGTCGAACCAGGGAGAAGAGGGGAGTGGGTCGGTTGGTTTTCTTGAATATATGATATGTGTGTGTTTTAATTAAGGGGAGGGATTTATATATGGTTATTATTTAGTTGTTAAGAAAAAAAAATGAGGGTGTGTGTTTGGTCGTATACCGACGCAAGAGAGGGGGAAAGAAGGTGGGCTTTGGCCCATTTTGCCTAACTAGCAGTACCTATAATTCTCGGGCCTAATAACCTTTCTTAGTCCGACACTTTTTCCTAAATTGTAATTTTCGTCTAGGTGCAATATAAAACACGAGGAAAATGTAAAATACAAAAATAAAAATAATTTGGCACTCAAGGCCCGTATACGGAGTCATTGGTTTCTCGATTGATAAAAACGGATAATTTAAATTGTAAGATTCGCGAGGGTTTTAAAATTGACGATTTCAATAAAAATCGACTAAAATAATAAAATGAATTATTTAAAATTTAAGGAATAATTATTAATTCAGAATAAGTAGTGACCTTAAAATTACGGGGGTTATACATTCTTCCCCTCCTTAACGGGATCGACATCCTGGAGCTTGATTTCTCCTATTCACACTTGTTAAGAAGTGTTGCGGGCTTTACTAGGTAGTAGTCGTCGTCGTGAGTTTCAAACATAAACTAAATGAGAAAAAGTCCAAAACATCTAATATAAGCAACGCGCAAATATAAGCGAACGGACTTAATTGACGCGAGAATTTTTTAAAGGAAAGATAATATTCATGAACTCGAAGAAGAAGCCATTTGAATACGGAGGAAGTTATACAAGGGTGTCAATTATTGGAAGCGATTAATGGTTCATTAATTAGTTATCAAAGTTCGCGGCGGTGGATACACATTCGGAAAAAAACCACATATAATCCAAATCACGAGTCGAAAGAAAGTTAATAGCCTCCCAAAGTATGATTCGTAACAAACGAAATATGCAACGCTATGCCGGGATACACATAAAGCCACCACTCATTAACATATTCAGCTCACATTAAATAAGAGGTCGTCTAAAATCCATATATGATGAATTATGGAATCTAGGGTTCGTTGGTTTATTATTTCCTTATTCAAATGATGAAGCTTCCATAATTACGTTTCAATTAAGAGAATATAAAAGAATTCCTACTTATGCATGGACGTAACACAAACAACATAATATCTAAACAATGTCACAATTAAGTAAAAATGTTGTGTCCTACTTTGTCCGGCATGGATTCTTCGAGTTAATAAGAAGTAACAAGAAGAGTAATGAGACGTTAGTCCATCTTGTTCCAAAGGTAAGTGCCCAAAGACGGCACGATCCAATGGTGACAAAGTTTAAGTCGTATTTCTTATAATGGGAGATTTCATAACAATGGATTAAACAAACACAAATAGCGATTCAAAAGGAATAAGATGTGTGTTCGGACTCGGAGTCGAATAATTATATAACTAGTGGAATTGGACAAAGTACAAATGAATGTCTTTATTTATCATAAAGAAATAAAATGAAGTTACGTTAATGCTTCGGAGATCACCGCATTGCTCATAAAATATCAAAGAAAAAGAACTTATTAAGACTTACCATAGTACTATACACATATGTAGGTAATTATCATTACATAAACATTTCTGCCCTTTGCAATCTACTTAATGGACCTATATTTCAAAATCCGTAATAGGTATAATCGTACGAGGCTCTTCAGAGCCTTTTACAAGATGTTAGACTCTAGGTTTATGATATTACAACGATAAATACTAAATTATTACGATCCTACAAGTGAAGTTATCATTTTACCATCATGTGCCAAATCTGATTATTTAAAACGTTTTCTTGTTCTATCGTTTTTAGCATAATTCCCATTTTATAACTCCGTTTCGACACCAAAACGAGTAAGCCACCTGTTTTTAAGTTTATCTAAATCTTCCAAGTTTTATTGGAAAATAGGGAACATAATATGGAAAAATATTGGTTCTCTAAACCTTATTTTTGAAATCTGGGCACAATTTACGATTAGTTTGGCCGTTCTAGTCGTAACTCATTCATCCGGAATAGTTACGGATTTATCCAAAGAACCACATGGTCCTCATATGTTGTACCCTTCACCCATGTAGAAACCCAGTAACCTCCAAGTCAAATAAAATTAGTTATAAGCCTAACTATCTGCATTACAAATTATGGGTACACACTAAGTTTGTTTCCACGGTTTTGGTCGTATCTTGACCATCCGAAAGAGTTGGCGTTCCATCCAACTCGCCACTAGGACCTAACATATTAGCCTATTCATTAATGGGAAGATACAATAGGATTTAAGCCAAAATTTTCCCATTAAAATACCAACTTTACTCGAAAGTTCTAAAAATAGCCGAAAGTAACCATAAATAGTCAACACTTATGGGAATTACTATTATATATATAGATGGCTATGATCCCAAAGATAAGCATAAGAATATGAGAAGAGAGTAGCTCATATATGTATGAGTATCCATATATAATACTAGCATTGACGTTCGAGGGGAGAAAATAAGAAAACAGGAAGTATGCGATAATCGGAATGGTCAGCTGTATTTCTAACGACCGATTTATAGGAAATAATATGACGTCATATGATAGACGTTATGAGAGCAAAAATAATAACCAAGAATTGATATTTTATTTATTAATATAATAGAATTAAGGAATGCAAAAGGGTGCATATAAAGTTACATTGGGAGCAAGCGCGAGCGTGATATTCAGAAATGGTGAAAGATTTTAAAGTTTTGAAAAACGGTTTATACCGTTTAGGTTTGAAAAAGACCTAGTTATCTATAACCATGTGGCTCTGGTACCACATCTGTAACACCCCCAAAATCACAACAACGCAGCGGAATACCACTTGGGGTGCTACTTCATAGTTCATACACACAAGTTACAGAAAACGACCTCAAAAGAGACGTTTAATAAAATGTCACATTCGATTTATTAAATATCAGAGTAAATTTAGGTCCCATTAATTCCTTTTTAACAAAAGTTACAAGAGTTTAAACATGACTCCTTGATATTTTAATAATATATGGTCGTCGAATGTGAGAAAAACTAGTCTTTAAAAGTTTTGATGTCGCTGCGACTCGAGTGCCTCCCAATGCCAGCTTGCCATATATATACTGAGAAAACTTACATGCCAAAAACGTAACAATTAATATTGTTGAATTCATACTTTAGTAAAAGCAGCATTGAAATAAATCAATAAGTATTCAGTAAAAAAAAGTAGCGTTACCACATTTCAAAGAATTATTTTTGAAATTCAATTAGTGATTCCATAAATCAAGTAATGTTTAATAGTGGACCACAAGGTTTAAGAAGCAGCAGCTGTGGATGACATCTGCAACGATATGCAATTGTCAAGTAAATGAATTAATATTTATTATCGCATTAAGCTCATGCCACTGAAAAGTTAACCAAGATATAAAATATGCTATATCAATTTGCCCTCAAATAGGTAATAATGCAATAAACCTTACAGAAATTCTAATACAAATGTCCTTTAGGGGATGATCGCGCCATGGATGTCAACCAGACAGGGCTGTCACGGCCCATAGATCTACTTAATGTACTAGCGCTACCCATCATAGGTTAATTAACAGTGCGTTTGTGGAATGAAATTCGGGGCCTTTTTGCAATAGGTACTCATGCAAGATAAACTCATAATCGGGGTCAAGCTTACCTTCAAGCACTTTGTCGTCCAATTTAAAAAACATAATAATATGTTCAAAAAACTCACAGTTTGTAAATAGATAAACAATGATCTCAAAATCATTTAGTAAGCAATTCAAGCTTAAATAATTCACAATGGGTATACATCCATGTAATCAAACATGTATTAGAAATCATGTGAAGAGCAAGTAAAGTCTTTAGTAAAAACATTCATTTAGCGCTTATGAAATTGGAATCAATAAGTTAATTTGGTTTTTTAAAACGAGGCATGTATTACACCAGAAATTAGTTATGAAAACCATTAAAGAAGAAAGAATCGGGGCTATGAAATACCGTAAAGTGGTATGATCGAAGAGGATAACCAACAATGACAAGATTGAATCCAAATATTAGTCGAGGACATATAGCAAGTCAGGAGAACTTAGTAAGATATATGATAGCGACAATTCGTCTACAAGTGGCTGGGTATTCCTGCTTGGTGGTGGTGCAATTTCTTGGTCTTCCAAGAAGCAAACTTGCATTACTGGTTCAACAATGGAATCTGAATTTGTGGCTCTAGCAGCTGCTGGTAAGAAAGCTGAATGGTTGAAAAACTTACTCCTAGAGATTCCATTATAGGTCAAACCTATAACACCTATTTTTATCCGTTGTGATAGTGCTGCTACATTGGCAAAGGCTTATAGCCAGATGTACAATGGGAAGACTAGACACTTAGGTGTCAGGCATAGTATGATTCGTGAACTGATCACAAATGGGATGATATCTATAGAGTTTGTGAGGTCTCAACAAAACTTAGTTGATCACTTGGCGAAGGGAATAGCTAGAGACTTGGTTATAAAGTCTGCTGAAGGGATGGGATTAAAGTCCAACTAAGTCGCTGAATGTTAAGACACCCAACTCCCTACTAAGAAAACTTGGTAGCTGAGTTCAATGTGGAAAGCTAAACGTTCAGAGGACTGAAGCACATGTATTTACATATCATCCCATGGATGTGCTTGAAACCTGCTGAAAAGGAGGATGAAATCTTTACTTCTCAATGGTTAATTTCTTTGAAAAAGTGCTTAGCAGGAGCATTAATAAAGAGGAATCACTTATGTAAATGTTGAGGTTTTGCCGCTTCAGGGAGCATGGACTTTGACTCTTACAACATTTATGAATTGAATATGGACACATGGCTTATATAGTGTCAGGAGTTTCTTATGTGTTTGAAAACTTATGTGTATTTTATCTTCAGGTTTTCAAATGGGTTGAAGGGTTCAATTCTTAGAACACCCTGATTCTTGAATATTTGAACGTGTAATTTACTAAGATGGAAATTCAATCCTTAGGACATTTTCATTTATGCACTTGTTTTATTTAATGTTCAATTTTTCATGCAAAGGAATTATACTAATTTGGGGAGGATTGTTGGAAATTTAGTGCAATTGTGAGAATTGGATCATACTTGGAAATGGGTTTGGAGGTACGGAGTGTACACCCATCAGGTCACTGATTTTCCCTGACTCTTTTAGTGGTTTGATTAAATAGGTGGTTATTTGCCTATTTAAATGGCAGATTTGACTGCATTAATTGATCATATTTAATTTGGTCCTGAAATCATTATTCCTAAAGTATGGAGGATAATTGATTTGACTGCATTAATTGACTATATTTAATTTGGTCATGAAATCACTAAATCCTAAATTATGGAGGATAATTATGAAAGAGATTAATTGGTCATTAATCTCTCATTAATTTCATTATTAGGTATTGAGTAAATCCCTATAAATAGGGATCACAATTGCATGGAAAAATACACAGAAAACAAAAACACATAGAAACACAGGGTTCTTGATCTGTGCCTAGAACAAGAACAAACACTTGGTTTTATCTCAAGGAGGTATTCGTGATACCTAGGAATAGGGTCGAATAATCTTCTTTGGAAAGTGATTACACGACTTCAAGTGATATTCGGTAACCATCTTTGGTAATTAGCTAGGCTATTGATTGTCTTCACCCTGATTTAGGATCTACTACAACCAACACATACTGGTGCTGGACTGATCATATTTGAGATACAAGAAGATGGAAAGGTAATTTTGCTTTTAACTTTTTATCTTCTTTTAGCGTAATTCTTAAGATGGTAAAGTATATTTTAGGTAATGAATAAATGGGTTAAGGTTGGTTATTTCTATTCTAATGAGTCAAATAGGTTAACTTTAATGAAATTATACTAGAAATTGAAATGACTCGAATAAACACATTTAGTAATTTAGTCCTTACAATCATTTCATTGCTCTTTTAATAAAGAAGTTGCATAAGAAATAGTAACTAAAAGAGTAGTGTGTCAGAAGTTTATATGTCACACTAATTACATCAACCTAAATTATAACAAAATAAGTGATTAAAATGCTCTAATACTTCTTCAAACTATCACCCCTTCTCTTTTACAGTACTATTATCTTAAATGCTACTTCACTATAAAAACCATATTTTGTCCATAGATCTTTTTCATCGGGATCAATAGGGACAATATCAGTAACACACTAAACTTCTACATTCACTTTTGGGTTTAATCCTAAAATTTACACCATCAATTAGAGTGACTTTAAAACCCAATATAAGCGTTTCTACATGTAAATCAAATACAATATATGAATTGGTGTTCTTTTTAATTGCATCACCATGTTATTTTCCCTTTCAACTCTAGCATTAGTAAGGGCTTTGAGTAGGTGGTATAGTGGGAAAAGTTGGCAGGTTGGGTAGTGAGTCAAAATGGGATGGGTCGGGGCAAAAAAGTGAATGTATAGGTTGAGTATAACAGGTAGGATCATAGGCTCTGGATCCTCCAACCACTGAAGATGGGTATTTGCTTTTTGTGGATGAACTAAGAGGACATTTGGTTACATCTATTGGAGGACATGTTGCTAAGAAATTATCTACTCTGGTCGTGTGTTAGTTGTTCACGAAGTTGGAAAGCATAAACCACTGCGATAGAACCACAAGAATGTTTGTATTTTGATTTGCGGATAAGTACAATCTCCATCATATATTTGTAATTTGTTATCTACAAAAACAATAGTGTATGTGGGACTGTGGGTTAAGCAGGGGTGTCCTGGTTCGACATGGCAACATGTACTACAATAACCATTTAAACGTGAAGATAACCTGTTGTTGCCCGGTTTATTTTCCCACCTCTACTATAGTTGAAGTCAAAGGTGTTTTGACTTTGATACATACTAAAAGATTATGTCATTGTTTAATTTTAGGTGGTTGCAGCAAACTACATGACATTCTTGATGGCCGGATAGGATTGGACATTGGACATATTCCATCAACTCATTTAGTGAAACTTTGGATACTACCAAAAAATGATTTGGAATGGACATGTGGTGTATTTGAGCTTGAGAAGTTTGCTACCGGAATAGAGGTAAAGCGATTTATGACCATCTTATTAATGCATTCGTAATGTTTGACTTAGCTTCTAATTTTGATAGGAGTATATTAGCCAAATCTCAAAAATAACCTTAACTAATATCAAATGAGGGGCATGATATGTGTTTAATCACATATCATTTTCATTATTAAAGTGAACATTAAATGACCGAAATACATGAAAAATATATTATATTTGCTTGTATTGTGAATTTTATTGTGCACGTAACGGATATACAAAAAATGGACAAAAATGAAGCCAAACGAACAAAACCGAGCACAGGAATGGAAAGAGCGTGAGAAAGCGAAGCCGAAGGCGCATACATCCTTAATGGGCTAACCCGTACCCATTTTATTGGGTCGGGTTAGCCCATTAAGATTTGTATTATAAAACCTAAGCCCTAAATCTATTTATATAACCAGGTCCAAAACCATAAATCCATTAATCCAACCCTTAACCCATTTTGGCCAAAGTCAAGCCCAAAACTAAATCCATAACCCAGGTCAATGTAAAGTCAAAAGTTATGACACCTGGTCAAAAATCACTGTTTATCCCTTTACCCCTTTCCCTCCATTTTTATTTTCACCCCAAACGAAATAGCAGGGTAAAGTCTAACCAATCCTATGCTCTATAATGCTTCTAGAAGGCTCGGACTGACACATCTGACACCTCTTTGTCCACGCTTGCAATCCCCAGCAATACCATTGGCTGATTATATGTGTACTTGATCTAACGGATGAAAAGATAAAGATTATGAGGCGGTTATGATTGAAGGGACGAGATGGAAGATGGGAGACGCTCCTATTTGGCCTAGAAGCTTCCCTTACCCTCTATAAATAGAGGCCTGGATCACACAGTATAGGTGTGTAGGTTTTTAGCTTAAGCTTTTTCGTAATTTAGTAGCTTCTAATTGTTTTCAGCTTAATTTTCTTGTAATTTTCTTTTCCAAGCTTTGTAAACATTTTGTTTATCAATAAAATTTAGTTGGATTTAATTTCGTGTTCTAATTCAAGTTTTTACTTAATGCAATTATGGTTTAATTTGTTCATAATCTCCTAATAAGCTTCTAAAAGCTCTTCATTACTTCAAAAGCTTGCTTGCATTCAGTTAAGCCTTCACAAGCTTAACTGAATTAGATATTCACTTTAATTCTCCCCTAAAATACCTCAGCTTATGTTTTGGATGATAAGCCAATCATGGAAGGGCTTATGGACCTCACTAGCTTGTTTCTTAACAAGCTGGAGCTTGTAGATAAGCTCTTAAGAGCATAATTAGATCCCTGTTTGGCTGGGATCAAGGTACTCTTCAATTTTACTTAATTTTAGATTATTACTGTTTAGCTTATAGATCTGCTTATTTGTGCTTAATTCTTGTTAGTTTGTGCTTATTTGTTCTTTATTTACCTTATGCTATATCTGTTGTTTACTTATCTAAGCTTAATTTAGCCTTTTATAGCCTAAAAATGAAAAACATGATTTTAAGGGGGTGTTTGGAACAAGCAGCACTAACACATGTTAGTGTTGCCTAAGCCTCTTTTGATACTTAAATCAATTTTACCCAGCCTTAATTTAGTCCTAAAGTCAGTTTTTACAAGTTTTTAGAGTTTAAATCTTAAATTTTAGGTTCAATCTATTCTTGGTTTGAATATGTGGTTCTCTAGTTTGATAACATAGCTTATTTTGCTTAGATCTTCAATAGTGGTTTTTGGTGTTTATTTCATGCTTGTTTTGAGTCCATTATGCAGTAGAAATGAGTTAGTTAAATTTTGCATTTGTCATTTTGTGTCTAAGTAAAAAACTGTTTAAGTATCAAGTCTTATTTCCATAGTTTTAAAAGTCCTGATTTCAATAGCATATTTAGATTAGAATAAGTTTGTTTTAGATTCTGAGATTGATAGTATAAGCTCGTTTGATATCAAGCTTGATCTGTTTTAACTTTTTGAGTTTTCACATTAGCTTATTCTAGCTTAAAAATAGGGCTGCAAATTGCCATTTTTAACTTTAAAAAATAAAAAAAATAGTTAGTAATCTGTCAGTTTTTAATTGCTTTTTCTAGCTTATTTACTAAACCAATCTTCTTAATTCTTGTTTTCAAGTGTTCTTTGGATGACAAACTTCATCTGTTTTTAGTCCTTACCTAATTCCTAGTGCTTATTTGATCTAAAATTTAGCATAAAAGTGGTCATTTGTCTTTAAAACTGCTAGTTTAAGTCTTATTTTAATTTTAGCTTTTTAGAGCTTTTTGACTCATTTTGTTGGTTAAAACCTTGTCAGATTTGCTTATTAGGTCTAGGTAGTTATTAGTGTTCAACTTATTTGCTTTTCATTTGCTATTTGAGTCTTAAAAATCCCACACAGTTTTGCTTAATAGTCATTTAGTAAGATTTAGTCATTCTGCCATTTTAAACCAGCTTTTCCTAGCTTATTATTGAGTTTTGTCAAAAAGTTCTTTTATTAAAGTTTCTTATTTTGCTTATTCTTTAGCTTTTCAAAAAGAAAAAAATTAAAAAAATGTTTTATAAAAAAGAAAGGTCACAGGGTTCGAACCTGTGACCTCCCCCTTAACACACCAATAACTTAACCAACATGCCCTGAGGTCTTTTTCAAATAAAACTTGCATCAATTAAATGTTATAGGTTCTTTAGGTTTTAAGCTTATTGAGCTTATTTGATTTTTCTGAGCTTATTGGTTTAAGCTTTTTGAGTTATTTTTCTTTGAAAACCTTTAGGATAGTAATAAGTACTTTTAGTAATTTTCTTGAATTTTTATAAAATAGTTTAGTTATTTTTATTAATTTTCTAGATTAAAAATGTTTTTAATTGTTTAAAAATATAAAAAAGTTTCAAAAAAAAATATTTTTTGTTTTGAAAAGTATTTTAGTGCATTTAAGTTTGAAATTTGATAATTTTGAATTTTTTTAGGTCTTAAATTTATGTTATTTAATTAATTAGTC
>BQNB010130552.1:0-18924 GCA_026074375.1 Tanacetum coccineum
TGCGCAGGTATCCAACTATTTTATATAATCGTTAAATATGTATGTGTGTATCAAATTATTTAAGTTTTGGTTTTCACGTTTTAATCTTGAAGTTCTAATTAACGTCTAGAATAATGCGTAGTCTGTCTAAAAAGGTTCAAAGGCTGAATTCGAGGGTGAGACTTAGTTGATATAAGACATTTTATACAAACTTAAAACCAATATGTATCTTATTCTAGCATATATGTCTGGATATGATTATTGTTTTAGGATGGATGCCTGTAATTTATTTAATTTAATTAAAAGTATGAGCTCTAGCTTGAACTTTCAACCATTCAAATTATTCTGATTGATTACAACTCGATTAAACAATTTATCTAGAAATCAGACAAATAATTTGCAAGAAGTCCAAAAAAACAACGCATACACTACAACATTCGATGCCTTCCCCAGCAACATTCCGACCCTTTCGCCAGCGACATCTCGCTGGGGAAATCTATCCCCAGCGAAATGTCGCTGAGGAAACTTCTGATTAAAACCAAATATTTAAAGTTAATAATAAAATCTTAAGTTAATTGCACATTTTCCCCAGCGACATGTCGCTGGGGAAACTTCTGATTAAAACCAAATATTTAAAGTTAATAATAAAATCTTAAGTTAATTGCATATTTTCCTCAGCGACATGTCGCTGGGGAAACTTCCCTTTGAGTTTGACTTTACAACGCTTTTCACCTCGAGAGTTTTGTCCTTTAGCGGGATTTTCCCCAGCGACATGTCGCTGGGGAAAAGTCTGCAATTCCTTTGAGTTTGACTTTTCAACGCTTTTCACCTCGAGAGTTTTGTCCTTTAGCGGGATTTTCCCCAGCGACATGTCGCTGGGGAAAAGTCTGCAATTAACTTAAGATTTTATTATTAACTATAAATATTTGGTTTTAATCAGATGTTTCCCCAGCGACATGTCGCTGGGGAAGATACTGCCACCGTGGCACCAATTCCTTGACCAAAAAATACGTGGGGCCCACTTTTCGCTGGGGATTGTCGCTGGGGAACGTTTTGCCATCGAGCTTACCCCATCAACTTTACCCCAGCGACATTTCGCTGGGGATAGGTTTCCCCAGCGACATGTCGCTGGCGAAAAGGTTGGAATGTTGCTGGAGAAAGCATCGAATGTTGTAGTGAATCAAGTTTTCTTTTTGAATTGAAGCATAAAAAGTCTTATTGATCGGTATAAAAATTAGCCCCTAGCGAGAGGCTAAAGGGATACAACCGGAAATAAGAACCCACACGAAGAAATAGTAGTTCTTATGTGTGCATAATTCATAATTGTGTGCTAACGTTCGACAACCATATGCCATATAAATGCCTTGTTTTTTTTTGTAAATATGGAGAACTTTTTTGGATTGTTCAGAATTTTGGGGTTAAACTTGTAAGAGCTCAACTTTGCACAAGCTAGGTTTTATGTGGTTAGTCTACAATATTTACAGGAGGAAATCTGATTCCGAACATTGTATCCCACACACGTTAACTTGCTGTCTAGTAGAGAGTATTAGTTAGCTAGCTATTACTTGACCGCTCGAAAAACATGTTAGCTAATGCAATAGATATAGAGGTTTTTGTCATAAAATAGACACTTCCTTTTATCAATGATCTGTTTTGATGATTAAACTTTTATTGTCCATTTTGGTTATTATACTTGCCGTTTAAAACGGTAATTTTTGTCCTGTTTTATTAAGCATATGTGTAATTTATGACAATAACCCCAATAGATACTATGTTCCTAATTAAGATTTAGCAAGGGTGTGCTATATATCCTGAAGTTTAATTTCTCATTTGTGGGATGTTCATGGCTTCATCTGTTATTTTGAGCTTGTCGCGTACCTTAGGCTAATGATATATATCATGTTTGTGCTATTTGATCTGCAGGCTCCTTTTGGCAAAGGTTATTCATTGGAATGGACTGAAGCCTATTGGTCCTGGAAACATTGTGACTACTGATTTTGCTCGGGTTGTTATAGTTTGATACGGCTCGTATATAGTTGAATGGTGATGAAGATCCTTCCTACGCATATGTCGATCGTTTCATGGAAACATGTTTTACGTCTTTCAAGTTTTGATTCCTCAGCAATTATAGCAATCCGTCTTAATCTTTGTAATATATATAGTAGTTGTTATTGAAGGTAATTGGTTTTCCTTGATTATTTCTCACAAATGACAAGGTATATATAGATTACAAAGGGGATGGGCTTGAGCCCAAGATAACTACGATACAGCTAATGATGACAAAGCATCCAAAAATATATCAACTAATTTAGGAAGGTAACTAATCAAATATCAATCAAATATATTGACTAATAGTTGTATCGTTGTAAGAAAACTAGAAAAAATATTGAATGTGTAGTATCATGTTTTTTTTTGTCCAAGTTTTGCAATTTGTAGAGATTGAATATGCTACACTTCTTGATTAATCTGGTTTATCCGTTAGCTTTTGTTCAAGTAGCTGTAGATTGTCTCTCAACTTAGTGTGTAAAATTGTGTGAATGGTAGTCCCCATTGGCCACGGAGGTTTACATGCGCCGACTCTGAGCTATACTAAAAGGTAGTCGCCCTGGGATTAGTCGGCTCGCAATGTCGAACCAAAATCTTATAACACGGACGAGGCCTTATATCGTCAATCACAAACGAAGGAACTTCCATAAACTCTCAAAAGGTGATTGAAAAAGGATTGTTTTCGGTATTGCAATACGAAGGTGATTTACCATAAACTCTCATATAAACCTAGTTTGTGCAAAGTTGAGCTCATACAAGTGCAAACCCTCCTTAAAATTAAAGTAATAGACACTAGAATTTGTCAACCTGTTTAAAAAATAAAATTTAATCAATATACTGGTTATAATTTCCAACAGTTTACGGAGTACAAGTTTTTGGTCTAGTACGCCTTTAATAAAATTGTTTCTTGGGGCGGGGTATAATGTATATTTTTAAAGGGTGCTACTGTTGGTACCCCCGGGCCCACTAAATAGTGCCAAAAAGTACGAAAGATTCTTTTTGTACTTTTTTTTTACAGTGCAACGCAGTTTTTTATCAGTTTCTGTTCCGTAAATTTTGACAGTTTCATACTTTTGACCTGTTAAACTTTATATTTTTCGTTCCGTTTTTTCCGTGTCACAGTTTTATAACATATACAAAATTATAAAAATACAAAAAAAAAATACAAAAAAAAAACCCAAAAAAAACCAACAGTTTACGGAGTACAAGTTTTTGGTCTAGTACGCCTTTAATAAAATTGTTTCTTGGGGCGGGGTATGATGTATATTTTTAAATCTTATATTCATTGACTAATCACATGTGATTCACATGCACACATGACACACCAGATAATGTGATGGTTGATGATATATCAAATCCTGTTTTTTTTAAGGAAGACCTTTTTATTAGCATATATCAGCCTATTAGTCAATATATTTGATTGGCTTTCAATATTAGTACATTTGTTAATCATGAGTTGTCATAATTATCTTAATTTGACAATCATGAGTTGTCATTGCTATTTTAATTTGTCAATCATGAGTTGTCATAGTTATCTTGGGCTCAAGCTTATCCCTTTTGTAATATATATATACTTTGTAATTTGGTGAGAAATGATCAAACAACTCAATTAGCCTTCCAATGTGGCTTTTACCAATTCTATCATAGTATCAGAGCCTAAACACCCACCACCAAAAACCCTCCACAAATATTCCACAAAACCTGTCTGAACCAAAAAATAATAATTTTGGTTTCTACCTTTCATCCATGCCATGAATATTGCTAATGCATTTAGTTGTTCATTATTAAATGCTTGCTGCCATATCCTTTATATTCTCGTTGAATTTTTGATTATTTCATTACATAGCTTTCTGCCATTTAATTATAGCTTGTTAATTATTTAATTGCATCGCTTGCATCTATTGCGTCGTTATTTATCCAATTGCATCTGCTTACTACAAGAATGTCACAGCCAATAGTACCCCACTTCTATTCTCATGTCTCAGCCCAGTTCACACAAGCCCAGTTTGTAGGGTTAATGGCTCAGCCCAGCTCCTATCCGGCCCAATATGGTTATATTCACGCTCAAGTAGGGGTGTTGATCGGTTCTGTTATTGGGTTATTCGGTTTGTTCGGTTCGGTTAATTCGGTTAAAAAAATTTTTTAAGGTCAACCCATATACTGACCCAAGCCGAATTCAAATTCGGTTTTCGGTTCGGTTCGGTTGAATTCTAGTTCGGTTCGGTTCGGCTCGGTTTTCGGGTTTACCCGAATTACACAATTTATTTATATATATATATATATATATATATATATATATATATATATATATATATATATATATATATATATATATAGTGGCATTTTCTTTGCAGAACCACTTTTTTGTACAGAACCTACAGAACCATTTATAAACCGTTAGATTAATTAATTAATGGATGAGATGACTTGTGCCATTAGTGTAATTATATGTAACTAGAAGGAATGTCAAGTAAACTTTTATAATTGATTTAGGGGCATTAAAGGAAGTTCACATAATTATTTTTCCATAAAAACTGTCATTTGGTTTGGGGAACCGATTAATTTCATTCATCTACTGTTTATCTCTCTCTCTCAAACCCTAATAATTCCCAGCCACCAAAAAATATCTAGCAAACACACATCTGATTTAAACCTAAATCTTTAGCCACCAGAATATATTACACTTTTTCTCCCTTACCCATTTATCTTGTCAAACCCATTGAAGGCCGTGTGATGAGGCGGTTGAAGGCCATTGATTATAAATAATTTTGAATTTAATGTTACTTCAATGATAAGGTTTCTTAGCTATGTTTTCGTGTTGAAATTAGGTTTATGGGTTAAGTTGTTAGTTAGTTGTGTCTTTGTGATTATTTGGGGTTTATTTGTTAATTTTGGATTCAATGTTAGATTTAATGGTTGAGTTGTTTGCTAATTAGTTTTCTCATGTGATGAAATTAAGGGTTTTAATTGTTGGTAATGCAGGTGGTGGAATGAGGCTCGTGGGGCGTTGAAGTATGGGGAATTGGGTGGTGATTTGTACGATGCTACAAGTAGTTATGTGAATGATTATTTGGAATCTCAGATTGTTTTGGATATGAGAAGATGTAATAGAATTGACAGTGAGGAGTATAATGGAGATGATGAAGAAGGTGGTTCGAGAGGGGAGTATGCGTTGGTTTCATAATGGATGATGAAATGGTAATGCACTTTTACATATGTTGTTATGATTACATATCCCCTGTGCCATTGGTATATGGCGAACTCTTTGTTCCTGTAAGTTTAATTAACCAACAACTAAGCTGTAAACTAGGCTTATCTCATTTCTTTATCTAAACCCTATGGTCTATGCATCTGGATTTGGTTTTTATGACGATGGAATCTATTGTGTGCAAGTTTTTGGCGCACTAAACCAGGATAGAATATTGACTAATGCTTACTACTTACTACTCTGTACTATACTACTATATTAGTGCGTTAAAGATCTTTTCAGTTGGTTTTCGAATATCGCTCGGGAAATTAAAAAGAATGTGCATGTAGCTACATTCTTTTTCTATCTTTTATATGGCTCATGATTGCCTTTCCGCTTCTTGTGAATGTTCGTTGTTTTGATACAAATGATTTTCCTTTTAAAATTTATCTTTCATTCTGAAATGTGAAGTTTGCTCTAGGGTTCATGTTCATCCACCCTAATTTCTTTACGTTGACTCGATTTTTTACCATTCATGTAAACTTATACATGATAAGTGCCCTATACAAGCTACCAAAAATATTTGTTGCAGTGTTACACATTCTAAAAAGATTTAATTGTCAGAACTCGAAACAATTGACATATTATCCATAATATTTCTAAAATTCATCATTTGAACCTGTGCTTTTTTGTCCATGATCATGAGTTCAGTTGACGTGTATCTGGTGACCCTTGAATTGCTTTATGATTTGTATTACTGCGGTATAATAACATGGTATGTTATACAGGCATTATGATACGAGAAATGTTGGCAATTTTGTTGCCGCAGAAGACAACAAGGCAGACCTGTTTCCCCTGCAAGTCTGTCTGTCAATTTCCAGAGCAACAACATCATTAATTGTGAGGATTAGCCAAAAGGTACATGGTTATTCTCCTGATATTCTGAGTTTTGCAGATTATAATGTTTTTATCTACGTTTGGTGTTTGTTGTTCAGGGCAATATGATTGGAGCGTTTAAAAAATCCTGCCAAATATTTTCAGTAAACTCTCGTGTGGTGAGTGAGTTTTGATATCTGAACTTTTCCCATCTGTGTTTTCCTCCGTATGGGTTTATTAAATGACTTCATATATTTTGCAGTTGAAGATGTTCTCGCCGTGCACATATGTTCTCGGCGTGCATACATATATGTACTTGTGTTTTTAAAAGTCGTGCATATATGTTCTCTACGTGCATACATGCTATACTAATTGTTATATATTTTTATAAGGATTTATGAAGATGATTGTAACATTCAATACTTACGAGAAAATGCGTGCACATATGTTTTCGGAAGGGTACTCGTATGTTCTAAGGAATTTGATCAAAAAGTGAAGCGTCCACATATGTTCTTCGAAGAGTGCATACATGTTTTTGAATCTCTTACATTTATATTTAACCATGTACATTTGTATTTGTATTGTATTTGACGTGATATCAAATTTTGTGTATTGTATTATGTTTTTGTTTTATTATAAATTTAGAGTTACGTGTATATGTCTGTTTTTTGTTATAAATTTTCGAAAATAATGCACTGTTGAAATATATGTGCAATTAACATTTAAGCAAAACAAGTTTCATGGCTAAATTATTAGACGTAAGAAATGTATGTAAATTTACAATATTAGAAAAAACACATATGCACCTTTTTTTCTTCTTAAAACAGGTATGTTAAAAAATATAAAATAAGGAAAAATTGATTTTTTTTAAATTCCGAAAAATTAGGGGTGTTAAAAAAACGTTTTTTAATTTAAAAAGGTAAAAAAATTAATAAATGTGCTTTTCCTATTATACCCTTTTGATTTAAAAAAAGTTATTTAATATAACTAAATTTTGATTGGTTTAAAGTGGTTCTGTAGGTTCTGTACAAAAAGTGGTTATGTAAAAAACGGTCACATATATATATATATATATATATATACAAATATATTTAGCCAAAAATATTATTTCAAACATAGAAAGTGTTTTTCAATATTAGGATAAAACTTTATTTATCTTTTTATATATATAAATATATATATATAAATATAAATATTAATTTTTTTATATATAAAATTTTATTGATCTTTTTATATATATAAATATATAAAAAATATATATATTTATATAAATTGGGTTTTCGGTTAGGTTTTCGGTTTAAACTGCCAAACTCATATCCAACCCGAGAACCGAATTCGTAGTTCGGTTCGGTTTTGACAAATTCGGTTCGGTTCGGTTTTGGTTTTCGGTTTTTTCGGTTTTTTTGCTCACCCTTACGCTCAAGGCATACCAACCCACTATGACATTGTTCTAGCAGGTATACCCGGTATGATCCCGTCTCAAGCTTCTCAAGCAACTATTCTTCCTCAAGCATTTCACACCATGACTCCTCGGGATCCAAACGGAAATATGAACACGGGAGCATCATCTCATTTGGCGGACAATACAACTATACTCACTTCTTTTAGTAATTCAAGCATGTATCCATCTGTATTTGTTGGCAATGGTCACTCTATTCCTGTCACTCATACCGGACATAGCTTCTTGCATACATCTTCTAAGCCCCTTCATCTTAATTATATTCTTGTCACACCTCATATAATTAAGAATTTAATTTCAGTTCGTCAATTTACTCGTGACAATGATGTTTCTGTTGAATTTGATGCTTATGGTTTTTCGGTAAAGGATTACCAGACCGGACGACTTCTTCTTCGTTGTGATAGTACGGGAGACCTTTACCCGGTCATTCAGCAAACTTCGTCTCAAACTCCAGTTGTTTTGCTTTCATTTAGTTCCACTACATGGCACATACGCCTGGGTCATCCCGGAGACGATGTGCTTCGTCGTTTAGAGTCAAGAAATTTAATTTCATGTCGTAAATACAAATTGATCTGCTTAAGTCAGTGCATGTCATTAGTTAAGACATGTTAAGCATTCCGTTTTATAATTTTGATTCTTATTGTTGAATTTGGTTTGAATCATTCACTCGGAGATATATGGCAACACTAATTCCGGTGGAGTGGAATTAAATTTTATAGCTCTATTCTTAGATCATTTTCCTCATTTGTTTGGGTCCTACCATTTGCACAAAAAAATCTATTGTTTGATAATTTGTGCTTTTCGTGCTTATGTCAATAAACAATTTAATGTCGACATCAAGGCTTTGAAGTGTGACCATGGTGGTGAATATGACAACACCCGTTTCCATGACCTTTTTCGCCAAAATAGCATACAATTTCGGTTTTCTTGCCCGCGTACTTCCCAATAGAATGGCAAATCTGAGAGTATGCTTTGCACCATTAATAACCTTATCCGTATATTACTCTTTCAAGCTCACATACCTCTATCTTATTGGGTGGAAGCTCTTAATATGAATGCTCACCTTTTAAATATTTTACCTTCTACCGCCATTAATAATGAAATACCATTCACCAAACTCTATAACCAAACCCCCACATATGAACATTTGCGTGTCTTTGGATGTCTTTGCTATCCTCACGTTGATGTTTCACATAAACTATAACCACGTTCCACACCTTGCATCTTTCTTGGGTACCTTGCCAATCATCGTGGTTATCGGTGTCTAGACTTAGCCTCCAATAAAATTATTATTTCGAGACATGTACGATTTGATGAAGACGTTTTTCTGTTTGGAAATGTTACATCTTCTAATAAACCAATATATGATTTCCTTTTACCACCTATACAAACTACAACCAATGTTCCCACGACTGAACCATTTGTCCAACACATGGATGAACCAAACAACCTAATTACGCCTCATCCTATAACCCTTACAACCAGTCCACTAAAACCAGATTCTCCTCCATCTTATAGCTCAATCCTACCACAACCCGATACCCATCCATCTCATAGCTCAACACCAATCCCAACTTCGGCCCAAACACAATCACATGCCCAAACGGTAGATATCCATACTCCAATTCCAATAAATAATTCATCACAAACCATGCCTACCCATCCTATGGTCACTCGCGCTAAAGCTGGCATTTTTAAACCGCTTGAACGTATGAATTGTCATGTTACCACTACTTTACCGCTTCCTCGCTCTCATGTTTATGTTCTTCATGACCCTAACTGGAAAGAAGCTATGTTAGATGAATATAATGCTTTAATTACTAATAGAATGTGGGTTCTTGTACCCCGTCCAGCTAACGTTAATGTGGTTCGTTCTATGTGGCTTTTCAAACATAAATTTAATGCAGATGGCTCATTAAGCAGGTATAAGGCCCGTCTTGTTGCAAACGGACGCAGTCAACACTAGGGTATTGATTATGATAAGACATTTAGTCCGGTGGTTAAACCGGCTACCATTCGTATTGTTTTGAGTCTTGCAGTTTCTCGTGACTGGCCCATTCATCGGCTTGATGTAAAGAATGCTTTTCTTCATTGTCACTTATCTGAGACTGTTTATATGCATCAACCTCCTGGGTTTGTTGATACTAACAAACCTAATTATGTTTGTCACCTGCAACGATCTTTGTATGGGCTTAAGCAAGCCCCGCATGCTTGGTTTCAGCGCTTTGCTAGTTATGCTACACGAGTCGGTTTTCAACATAGTAAAACTGACTACTCTTTATTTGTCTTTCATCGAGGATCTGACATTACTTATTTTCTACTTTATGTGGATGATATTATTCTTACAGCATCATCTTTAGCATTTTTACAGCGGATCATTACTTCCCTCTACAGTGAGTTCGCTATGACGGATCTGGGTTCACTCAATTATTTTCTTAGTATTTCTACTCAGCGATCGGCATCTGGCTTATTTTTGTCTCAATCAAAATTTGCAGAGGAAATTCTTGAGCGAGCTCATATACAAAATTGTAACCCATGCCAGATCCCTATTGATACAGAGTCCAAGCTTGGTTCGGATGGTGGCCCTGTCAGCAACCCAACCTTATATCGCAACCTTGCTGGTGCTCTTCAGTATCTTTTCTTTACGCGCCCAGACTTATCTTATGCTATCCAGCAGGTCTGTCTTTATATGCATGACCCTCGTGATCCGCACTTTACTGCTTTGAAGCGTATTCTTTGCTATGTTCGTGGTACTCTTGATTATGGTCTGCAGCTTCATGTATCTTCTACAACTCAGCTTAGTGCGTATACTGATGCTGATTGGGCTGGTTGCTCTGTTACCCGTCGGTCTACATCCGGATATTATGTGTTTCTTGGCGATAATCTTTTATCATGGTCTGCGAAACGTCAGGTTACCTTGTCTCGTTCTAGTGCTGAAGCTGAATATCGAGGTGTTCCTAATGTTGTCGATAAGACTGCTTGGATCCGTAATTTGCTATGTGAGCTTCATACTCCTCTATGTACTGCTACATTAGTCTATTGTGACAATGTTAGTGATGTCTATATGTCTGCAAATCCGATTCAACATCAACGCACAAAACACATTGAGGTCGACATTCATTTTGTTCGTGACTTTGTTGCTTTGGGACAAGTTCGTGTTCTTCATGTCCCTTCAAGATTCCAGTATGCATATATTTTTACGAAGGGCCTACCCACTGCTTTATTTATTGAGTTTCGCTCCAGCCTGAACGTCTGAAGATCTCTCGCTCACAATGAGGGGGAGTATTAGCATATATTAGCCTATTAGTCAATATATTTGATTAACTTCCAATATTAGTTGATGATTTGTTAATCATGAGTTGTCATAGTTATCCTAATTTGTCAATCATGAGTTGTCATAGTTATCTTGGGCTCTAGTTCATCCCTTTTGTAATCTATATATACTTTGTAATTTGGTAAGAAATGATCAAGCAAATCAATTAGCCTTTCAAAATGGGGTTTTTCCAATACTTTCATTTTATCCGAGAATAATGGTTAAAAATAAATTTTTGGATCGTATACTGAAGTTCATATGTTTTTTGTACTTTGACAGATCAAATGGTGATAATTTGTTTAATTGTCTTCAATCTGCAGATAATTGGTTTTGACTTCAAGTACATGTATTATAAAGCATGTTTGGGTATATATGAAATTTTTATTTTTAAGGAGGGGAAAAATGAAATTGCCCCATGAAAGTAATACAGTAGTTACTAGAATTTGTCAACCTGTTTAAAAAACAAAAATTCAATATACTGATTATAATTTCTAATAGTTTACTATTTTTGATCCACTACGCACTTTTAATAAAGTTTCTTCCAGTTAGGGTGAGCAGAAAACCGAAAAAACCGAATAAAACGAAAACTAAACCGACCGAAAACACCGAACCGAACTAATAACCTAAAAAAAAAAAAAAAATGAACCGAGTTTTGACAAAAACTGAACCGAAACCGAACTACTAATTGTTCTCAGATTGGTATAGGTTTTTGACATTAAAACCGAACAACCGAATTCATATAAATAAAAATATTAGTAATATATAATATATATTAAATATTTATATATATATAATATATATATATATATATATATATATATATATCTCTTTTACTTAGTAAAGGAAAACAAAAAGTGAGGACTTTTGCATTTCAAAAAAAAAGAATCTTTCCTTATTAGGTATGATGCTTCAAATTTTTTATTATTTTTTAATATATGTTTAATTAAAAAGTTTAAATACTTCTAAAATTGGCATTATTTTGGTGGAGAAATCTGATAAAGAAAAAAAACACATAAAAATATATGTGTCAAATTTATAAAAACAAAAACTTGAAAAAAATAGGAGGTAATTAATAAAACTTTAGTGGTTTAATTTTAAATAAATTGTATAGAGTTAAGTGTAAATTTATAAATTTACAAATTTTATTGTGACTTTAAAAAAAACCAATAACCTATTAAACTTTCATAACTTTTAAAACAGAAAAATTATAAATTATAAATATATTTAAAAAACATAATGTACAAGCCCCGTGCGTGCACGGGGATTAAAGCTAGTATATATATATAAATACAAATAAACTTTTATCCTAATATAAAAAAACACTTGTTATGCTTAGAATATATTTTTTTTCTAAATAATTATGTAATTATTAAAAAAAAAAATGTGAAATTCGGGTTGTTCGGGTTATTCGGGTCAAACCGAGAACCGAACCGAATTCAAATTCGGTTTTCGGTTTGGTTCGGTTGAATCTTAATTCGGTTCGATTCGGTTTTTGGTTTAACCCAAATAAAAAAATTAACCGAACTAATCGAACCGAATTAACCGAACCCGAGAACCGAACCGATCAACACCCCTACTTCCAGTATGATTTATATTCTTTAAAGCTTATATTCATTGACTAAGCACATGTGATTCACATGAACACACTATATAATGTGATGGTTGATACATCAAATCCTAATTTTTTTAAGGAAGACTTTTTCCATGAATTACAATGGTTAAGATATTTATTTATTAGTTATAATAATATGTTATCATAATTTTTTGGTCTTTTTCTATAGTTCGGATGTTTTTGTCTTTGACAGTTCAATTAAATGGTGATAATTTGTTTTATCTTAAAGATATGGCGAATCTTTTTAGGGACACTACTTGCTTAGAATATTATTATAGTTTTTTTTTTTTTTGAACGGCGGATTTTATTGAAACAAAAAGACTAGCAAGAAGCTAGAAATTACAAAGTAACAAGATGCGGGTTTTTAAGCCAATCTACCCAACTAAAAGACTTTTTACATCTATGATTACACCAAATGAAGGATTGGGTGATTACCTCCTCAAATATAAGCGTCTTCGAAGGACAAGCCGAACCAAAAATGCTCTTGTTACGGAAATTCCAAATGTACCACCACAAGACATAACAAACGCCTTCGAACAACTCTTTATGTTTAGAATGAAGACGGATACTCAACAACCATTCTAACCATTCATCATAAGAGGAAACCATCACGACATCAATAGATATTTTAGTAAAATCACTGGCCATATCTGTGTAGAACACTCGTTAAATAAACCGTTTTCTATATATAAAAAAAGCTTTATATACCCTTCATATAAAAAGAACCGATCACAAAATATATTTTCACAATTAAATATAATCAAAGCTTAATCATAAGTCGTTAAGCCTCTCCACTTATCTCTCACTACTTTGTTTTCATCTTATTAATAGTAATTGTATATCGCACAAAATAATATAAGTGAAAGGTATAGATTTAATTTATGATCTGCTGGCAACAACAGCAAACCAAGAACTTAAGCCAACATTCTTCCGTCTCAAAATTATTGTCTTCCGATAAAAAAACACACAGTTTAATAAAAGTGCATTCATTACTGCTTTATCTCTTTTATTTTTTGGCAGAATGACAGTTTTACCCTTGGCTAATTAATTAAAGTCTTTTTTTTAGTTTGTAATAATAATTTCAAACAATGGTAATATATTAAACTTGATTAAACTTCTCTATATAATTTTAATAGTGAACAATTAAATTGAGACATTCAAAAAAGAAACATAGACAATAAAAATGAGAAGGGGCACTAATATGTCATTTCCTTGTAGCTACTCCCGTTCGACAAAGCACATGGAATGGGCCTATCTGTAGTAGGGTTGAGCAAAGCTAACCGAAAACCGAACCGAACCGACAAACCGAGCCGAACCGAACCGACTGAAACCGAACCGACCATTTTCGGTTCGGTTTTCGGTTTTGTATATTTGTAATTTTCGGTTTCTCGGTTCGGTTCGGTTTCGGTTCGGCTAGGGTTAAAACCAAGAAAAATACGCCAAAACTATCTATTCGGTTTGGTTTTTGTCGGTTCTGTTCGGTTTCGGTTTTTCTCGGTAAAATTCGGTTCGGTTTCGGTTCATGTTTTTCCCAAAACTCGGTTTTCGGTTCGGTTCGATTTTTTGTCGGTTCGGTTCGGTTTTGAGCCGATGCACACCCCTAATCTGTAGTATAAATTTCCACAAAATAACCACCTCTAACTCTTTTTAAAAGTTGCTACATCAAGTGTATAAAGTTTTCACATCTCAGTCAGTTATATAAGTGGTAAAGCTAACATAACAAGATATAACTACTTTTATAAAAAAGAAAACAACTACCACTAGATTACATTTGACTCAACAAGATGTAACAATCCGCATTTTCATATCTTTTGCGTCAATAAACATTCAACTATTTATTTTAAACTTTTTCGCGTTTACTTTTAATTTCATCGTTTAGTCAAATCGTGTAAACAAAAAATCAACATTTAACGTAAACGGACATCAAACAAGTAAAAGTTTACGTCAAGCAAGTGTTATATAATTATTACGAGGATAATTTATAACTTTTCATGTTTTATTTTTATTAGATACGTAAAACGTCAACGTTTCGCAATAAAATACATTTAGGCATACACGAAAACACCTATACGTATCTATACTCAAACAAATACTCACTATTATACTCAATACACAAAATTTAACCAATTTATCACTTCTACAACCACTTAGGCCGGATCTATATATATACACACTTAATAAAAACTTAATTCCCACTAAGGTCACTTCACTTTTGTTATAACCTTACATAAGTACCTTAAATCCCATATTACTAGAAATTGGCACATCAAAAGTGTCCTACTCCATGTCTCCTAAGGAGGAGGAGAAGACCTTACATTTTGTACTCCAAACCACTACAAGTCCATGGTAATGTTTAAGGTAGTTTATACATTACATATGTCTATATAAGGAAGGTCTTAGGTTATTTATCCTACTCTTTCATTTTTACAAGTAAACTTCACACATTTCCTCTCCATTTCACTCTCAAACCCGTGGCTAAGATTCAAGTCTTAGGGTTTTCATAGTTATTGATTTTTACAAGTGTACAATTGTTCTTAAGTATTATATCTAAGGTGATTCAAGGTGTATTGGAAGCTTGAGTAATAATCTAGCAAGGGTTAATCAAGAAGAAAGTTAGGGTTTTCAATCTAGGGTTTTGAATTTAGGTTTAAATTCTATGGTTTGATCTTGTGTTCTTCAATTTCCTACACTCTTTTAAGGTTCACTTAAACCCTAAACTTTCTAATTCTTCATTTTACGTATTTTATATATACTTGTTATTATGTTAATCACCACATAGGGTTCGTTTTTATGGTTTATAAAATATTACAAGCATATATACGGTTCGAACTTATAAATATCTATGGTAAAATGATGTTAAAATGTACTAGAACACAAGAATACACTTTATATAAGTGTTGGGTAATTTAGAAGCTTAGCTTATAAATTAATTTGTTGAAAGTTTAATTACAAAAGTTATGTATAAATTATCATGAGGACTTGGTACTTGGACAAGGGTTATAGACATAAATATGAGGACCCTAAATATGTGAGACATATGGTATAAAGTAAATTAGAAGATTTGTACAAATTAATCAAGTAATGATTTATAAAAACTAATTTATATATACTTTATATATATATAGACTGTTTTAATGATTCTGTTTAGATTCGAAAAGTAATGAATTATTTCAAAGCAAGCTAGAAATAATCTGGGCAACTAACAAGGAAATAAATCTTTTAGCTCCCACTGAATTTGACAACATTTCATGAATGTATTTTCAGTAATAAAAACGTAAAGCTCCTACTAGATTTGTCAACATTGTAAGTGTTACATCACCAGTAGATAGCAAATAGCGATTTATTTACTTTCCTACTCTTTTAGAATGCTTACAAGTAGCAATGTACTTATGTAGATGAGGGACTAGCCATCCATGCTTTCATTAACTTGAACATTTCAGCATGCAATTCCTCCTTAATTGTTATGTCTAGCCACAAGGGTGTTTAGCACTATAAGGAATGAAATGAGTCCAAGAAAATATGCCTAGAAGACCTGCTAGTAATTTTCTTTACTCATTGCGGTTACACAAGGACATATCTATTCCTTTAATATAGGTTTGACCAACCAAACGACTCTTTCTCTATACCCTAATATTGTTTGTCGGTATATTCACAACCATATCAGAATGCACTTCATATTGCTGGCGTTGCTGATCCTGACGGCAAGTCTATTAAATATACTATGATGATGTTTTTCTTTTTCTAAATTCTAAATCTCATATTTGCTACAATTTTTATAGGTAATCTTACCATTGGTGTAATTACAAAGGTAAGTGTTACATTGAATACTTATTGTATGGTTGTCAACATCATCTTCTTCCATGTACTTTTGCAAATATACAGTAAATAATTTGTTCTTTATGTAGTTGGATATAATGGATAGGGCCACTGATGCTTGCAATCTATTACTTGGCAAGCAGGTTGTTTTATTTCACTACTTAGTTGTCTTATTGTGTAAAAGATTGAAGTTGTACACACCTCCAATATAAAGTTCGTATAAACCAATGTTGTCTTATTGTGTATAAGAACTATGAGATCACCTTCTCTTTGTTTTAGTTTTTTCTCTTTGTATAACAATCTACAACTGAATTGTTAATATTATATTCGAATGAACTTTTACGTAATCAAAACATCATGCACCAAACTAAGATTTAGCTCATTTTATGAACAAACGCATCAGAAGTGGACGATGATCCTTATTGTGTGTCAAAACTGAAATCAAATTTATTTCTTCTTTTTCTGTTCTTTTGATCATTAGTTATAGTAAACGATAGTATCGAGTATTATTCTATTTCACAATTGAATTTGCAAAGTTTATGTTGCATATTGCATATTAGGCTGGTGTTGCATATTGGGGTTGCTGATTGGTGTGCTGATGGGTGTTCCATTGAGTTTAGTTCCTGATGATCTCTTATGGCGATACAGATAGATTTTGACACAATTCACGGGTAAATGACTCTTCTCACAAACTACGTACAAGTTCTTAAACTTTTTCGGTACGTCTTTCTTACATATAAATGTGTTATTTGTGGCAGGTTTTTAGTTTTTTTGGATTTGATATCATATAAGGTTAAGATGATATTGTGTACAGTAGTAAGCATGAGCTTAAGGCAAGGATGAGAAGACCCTTCTTGCTGGTTACATATATTGGTTACATATTATTATGATATTATACCTCATAGCTATTATCAATGTAAATTGTTAATCCGATAATCATTGAACTGTTAAACAGGATCTTAATTAGTCTCAAGACTTTGCTGTAAGTTAGAAATATCAACAATCGTCGATACATCTTATATCTAATAAAGGTAGTTAAAAGTGTCATTTGGAGATTTACAACATGGTGGGAAAGGTTCCGTGAATATATCACAACAATAATGCATTACATATATGGTCCCGTGCTTGACAACAATAAAAACATGCGATATATGTATCTATAGCATATCCCCTAATTATACCATGCGCCAAACGACTTTATATTAATTTGGCTCACAATCATGAACATGGACATCTTCATATATGCATCATGCTTGTGTTATTTTAATCATGAGTTACAGAAGGAAGAAGATACATTTTCATTACTCTAAAGGTTTTGGAAGTTTTAGAAGGAAGAAGATACATTTTCATTTAGTGACGTGAGATAAGATGCTTGGTTATTTTTATGCTACAATAGCAACATAACATATATATAGAGACAATAAATATATAGTTGTCAAAACCATAATTAAGTATAGTTGATGTTGTGTTTTATAGTAGCTTCATTGTAACTTATCCTCATTATTAGGACATCCATCAATCTGTTTCATCCAAGCCATTACAGATCAACAAGAAATTATGTGTACGCATTTTGCTTATCACCATCATATAGCTTGGCTTGAGGTAATAGCTAGCTACATCTTGCTTCTACATATTTGCAAACCAATCTCATTGATTAATTCATGTTTAATGAGCAAAACTGTAAAATGAACAACCTTATCTTAGTTCGATGATGGGTCACTTACCTTACATTGGATCAAAACGGTTTGGGTAACTTGTACGTTGTAAAATAGTAATTAGTTGCTATATGTCACACTGTCAAGAATCAAACGAAAAAGAGAAATGAAGATTTTATTTTTACACAAATACGGCAACCATTAGAACTGAACGATAAACATTAATCTCAAAAAAAGGTTTTATGAACCAAACCCGCCCGTTGGGCGGGATATGTAACTAGTATATATATATATATATATATATGGGAGGGTTATTGTAGTGTAGTAGCTTAAAGTTGTTAAAATGAAAAGTGATCTTAACCATTGAATCTATTAATTAATATGTGATTTAATTAATAGTAGACACATGAAATTAAATCTTATACATAAAAATTGATGTACAACCACAAAAAAACTTGATCCGCCATTATTTATAGCTGATACATATGATACATAATTTTGCTTCACAAAAGACTATTAATAGAAATATACACTTTATTCGCAAATTGAATGATACACTCTTACAAGTTACATCTGAGTTAACAAATAAATGCTAAACTATGATAAACAACTGATACACAAGAAACTTATAGTGCTAAAAATCGCGAACCAATTGCTCGTACACGAACCAAAACCTCCAACAACTCGTACATGAACCAACAAATCGTACACGGACCAACAACTAATTAAATAATGTGACATTTGTCAAATTTTTATTGCTTCTCACTTTAACAACTTTAAGCACCTACACCATTTTAACTAGATTATATATATATATATATATATATATATATATATATATATATATATAATAAATTTAAATTAAAATTTTGTATGCCGCCACAGCCAGTGTGTCGTGTGGCTCCCGCAATAGCGGATCTGAGCCTAAGAAGTATCATTATATATCTTCAATTTTGAGGGAATGTACTTGGTTTCCTCAGT
>BQNB010130554.1:0-18923 GCA_026074375.1 Tanacetum coccineum
CATGTTGCTTATTAACTAACTACACCGGTTAGTTAACCTCCCGTTTAAACCCTTTTCCACTCTCATCTTTAGAGTGAAGATCCACTAGAACAACCCGTAGAGCCAATCCTTTAGGAACCACACCAATTATTTGTTTCGTTGCACCCTTACACCTTAACCTACCCTGTTAGATTAAGTTTAATTTACAGTTGCTAGTAGCTTAAAGTGTAAAGTTTGTATTTTTCGAGACTTGTGTCATTTTCTATCTTTGGTGCAGTTGGAAATTTGTACATTGCAAATGAGAATGTATATTATAGTCAAAACTCATGTGATTTTACTACCATCACAATTAATGGTGACTCCGAAGAATGAAGAAACTATCAAAGGAATTATCCGAAATTATTATGATCGTGAAGATGGTGAAACTACTCCGAGTTTTGTATATAGTTAGATCGAAAAAAATTTGAAAAAATATGAAAAAATTGTAACAAAAAAGAAGGAAAGTTTAAGATAATTGTTTCGCAACTACCGAAGGAATTACATGAATGATCGATTATTCGTTGATACGTCTTAAAAATCAACGATGTAGAGTATTGTATAGAGTGGAAGATATCGCCACTTACCTTGTAGAGTATGTAAAGTTTTGTGATGATTGGGTAGTTGACCGTTACGGGAACGCCAACTTAGGTTGTTATTTTTGATCTATGATCAAGACATTGTAAATAGTCGTGTCTTTATCATGGTAACGGTCGGGAAAAAGTGTCTAGCAACTTGTATCTTAGTCTTAATCTATTTGTTTCTTGATTTTTATTTAACAACAATTTACTTCCCTCTCACCTAATGATTAGTCGTTGGTTTTACGTGAATGAGGATTTGTACGAGAGTGCAGGTCTATTCCGTTGTTACGGCCATGTATGCATGACTCAGCTGCCTCATTGGAGTGGTACTTCTGGTGAAAGATTGTAGAATGATCAACTATAAGCCTTTCCATACAAAAACCCATATTTACCTATATAAACTTGTTACTCCTTGGCTTTAGTGGTGGAGATGTATATCCTTTCCAAGATTATGATGGAATACTTGTCACTACCAAGCAATTGAGCAAATTACTTACCTGTTACCACATAGATTAGTTGAGTGATTTGAGTGTTTTCATCTTCCTATTTCATGAGGTGTTTAGTTGTGTACTTGTAATAGATCAAATAAATGCTTTAACAGAAAATATCCTTAGGGATACATTTTTATAAACTTCTAAAGGCTACTTAAGGACAAGTAGGATTCAAGTGGGGGGATATTTGATGACATCAAATAACGTCTATTTTATAGCATCATTTATCCTATGTTATTAACCCATTTTGTATAGTTATTGCAAAGAATTGTTACTTAGTCGTTTATATTTGAGAATTGTAGTAATTATAGAGTACTTGGTGAATATTAGCAAAAGTCGTGCATTCTGGAGCTTAAACAAAGATATTTTGAAGATTAATGATTCTGACAACCAATATGCCGTATCTATTAAGGAAGATATGGCGTATTCGTGCCTGCACTCACCAAAGACCACAAAGGAATAAAGATCAATACGCCGTATCCAGAGAAGATCTATACGCCATATTCAAGATATAGTATGTGAATATTATAGAAGATATCAAACGTGTTCCCTACTCCAAGAAACTCCGATACGCCGTATCTAATCCCTTGGATACGCCATATCAAGATCGACTCCAGACAGTATAAATAGAAAACTCAAAAACAAGTTTTAGGTGTGCTAAATCATATTCTCTATATCTAAACCATAAAAGTCGGTTTTCAGAGGTGAAAAAGAGCAGAAGAGGTCGAGCAACGCTATCAATTCCATAGGAGACAACGTGTAATTCCATATACTTTAGTAATCATTTAGTTTTTGGTATCATTCGTTAACTCGGTTAGTTTACCTTGGCTAAATAATTGCTTTTGTATTTATTATGATGTTTGAAGGCTAATACCTTTGTGTATTAGCTATTATTTAGAAGATCTGAATGTTTGGTATTGATTTATCTTGATTTCTTGATTTATCGTTGAATGCTTGTTTATGTTTATCAATTTATACTTGTTTATGCGCTTTTGTATGCGACCTATCATTCAACTGGATCTAGTGATACGGACCAAGTAATCTAGAGTCTGGGATAGCTGTCCATATAGTGATTTATACATCTAGAACCATAGGATCACAAATATTGTCTTGCTAAATCTGTGTCTATGATACACTTCGGGCTTAACTAGTTAATTGGATATTGCCAATGGTTTATTGATCGTGTTGACTAGAAGGTGAACCTAGATAATTCAACAAATAATGTTCTGATTCCATTGGATAGTTGGACAAGTAGACTACTAGTGTATAAATCATCATTAAGTGGTAAGTGGGTAAAGTCCCTATGTGCTGGGGTTTAACAAGACCACCATTGCTTTAATCCTTAAGATAGATTATAATCAGCGAATAAGGATGCTTTATGCGGATGCTTTAATTGTGACAAAATTAATGTGTCTAGTTCTTAGGATGATGTAACGCCTAAGTCTTAAAAATGATATACTGCCTCGAGAGAAGAAATCATTGCACTTAATAAACAAACCAACTTTCTAATCGGATTAATAATGGTTAATACAATTTTCTTATATTTGGCTTGACTTCTCTTTTATCTTTTGTTAATCTGCTTGCGTAGTTTAAAGTGCCTTGAATTGATTGTAGTCACCAACCAAACCGTGCCAGTCTTTCAGGCTGAAAACCCCCTTTTCCCGTTAGAATTAGAATTAGGACTGACATAGGTTTATAATAGAATAGAATTAACATAGATTAGATAACCAAGATATTAATTAAATTGATAGATTTAACCTCGCTTTAAGTGTTTGATATCCTACTTACCACGAAACTACTACCGATTGGGTACACTGCCCGTTAAAGTGTTGTTTTTGGTTTAGTCGGCAAAATATAAATTTAAAACTTGAATCATAAAACTATACACCACACAATGACACATCAGCAACGACCAAATATATAATAATAGATTACGTAACAGATAGGGAAATACAGCATTAGATACATAAAATCATAACATAGATAATAAGAAAATAGATTTCATAACATTAAACATAGTGGATTACATCACGATTTTCTAAGGTAGGACTCTACAAATTGCTAATGCTACTACTACTCCAAACTGCTGATCGATTCTCTAACAATGGTGAAACAAAGTCTAGAAGCGATATCCTAAGTGCTTCCTAGCACATGCCTCAAGTCTACCAAGTCTCACGCGATCATAAAATCGAAAACGACGGATCTGCCTCAAGTCCCTCTAAACACGCGACATACTACGCTGAAGGCGGTCAACTCCCTGCCCCTCAACATCTAACATGCCTCTGAGTCTCACATTATCCCGCTCCAACGTACCAATCTACTCTGACATAGTAGCACTTTGTTAGCTAGTCGCCGCAATCGTATGTCCCTAGTCTCTCTGGGTACTCTCTATAACCTGGATCCGGTGAGCTGGGATCTCCATAGTATGATTATGAAATCTCTATACCAAACCTTCCAACGTCTCATAGGTAACCTCTACAGCTCCATCAGTTATGACATGATCAAGAACTCCTCTCTAACAGACTTACGTACATCATCATCAATAACTGGTCTGATCCTCGGGTCAACCTCAACCTTAGTCGTGCCTCTCACACTAGACTCGACCTCCTCCTTGGCCGCAGTCTCAACCATATCTCTAACATCTATCCCTCTAGCTCTAAGATCATCAACAAATGCAATACAAGCATCGATATCTGCTTGGATATCGGAATCAACATCAGGCTCGGTGTAAGGCTCATAGCTATCCTCAACATCAACTCTTAAACCAACCTCTCTAGGTACATATGGCACGTAACCGTCCTCTGAACTAACCCCAAAATCCATCACTGAATCAGAATCCCTAATCCTCTTGTGAGGCGGCAATAGGTCAGCGCGCACGGGAGATAGAGCTTCGCGTACGGGTTAAACTACAGGTACAAATAAAGTAGGGGACCTACATCTCTTGCGAGATGGCTTCGTAGAAGAAGTAGTCGGTGAATCACAAGGAGAATCTGATAAGTCATAACCTGATGGGGAATGTCTCGAAGAAGAATAAGATAAAGTGTCTGAATGAGAATCTGATGAAGAGTAATCTGATGGGTATCTCGATGCAAGTCGGTGGGTAGGTAATGATCCAACACTCTTCCTGGCAGTCAACATCTTAAGTACCCCATTAGGTTGGGTACGGTAAGGTCGACCAACAGGAATCGGTTGTCCCCGTAAGACAAGAACAGTTGGTCGGCGGGGTAATCCAGGTGATGCAGGTAAAATCTGACGAACAGGTGATGGTGGTGGTGACGAGTGTGCTGCTACTCGGCTCCTCCACCGAGCAACAATGACCTTATACGGGTCTTAGGATGGTGGTGTATCAGGGGTGTCACTATCAGATAAGTTAGTGTCAATGAATGAGGACGTGTATTGAATAGTGGGAGCAATAGATGGTATAATGGGTATAGAGGGTGAAATAGTGGGTGTATCAGTGGGTACTAGCGGGGTGTCATCATGAATGACGGGTAAATCAGTAGTAGGTACAGTGGATGGAATGGTAGTAAGGATCGTGCCGAACAAGATAACTCGAGCAATGGACGTCCTCACGCTCTCCTCTGATGAGTCCAATGAAATCGAGATTACAGAAAAAGCCATGACTTGCACAAGCAATATTTCATATAAATCCCTTTATATTAACCATGCATTATGCAGAGGAAAACTAAATAAATATAATACCAAGTAAAATACATTATGCAAATTATATAAAGCGATATGAAATTATCGGTTACGTATAATAATAACATTATAATTATCATATACGTAAGGCAAGATGGGATCATGTAAGGGCATAATTAGTTCACATAGGGATCACATACTGGTTATAGACCAGACCTAGTTAAACTACTTGGTTCTCTATAACTTGGCTCTGATACCAATCTGTCACACCCCTAAACGGGGCCTGGACGAAAAATGTGTCCGGGAGCGTAACGTTATGCATATCTCAAGTACAAAGCATAGAAAATGACCTCTAAAGGGGCACGTTTTTAAAAGTCATAACTCGTTGCATAAATTTAAAGGTAATTAAGTCTGACAAACCATTTCAAGTTAATTTAAAACATAGTGGAAGCAATGTGAAAACGTAGCAGAAGCAGTATTAAGTTTTGACAAAGACAACGAGTGTAGGAACCCGTAATCACTTCACATCACCATAGTTGAACCAAGAAAATAGATAAGAGAAAAGGAAGAAGAGTAGAGAGAGGTTAGAGAGAGAAACAAGAAAGAAGAAAGAAGAAATGGTTAATTCTAGCAAATGTGTGTGTTATAAATAAGAACCAACACCCTCTCCATACTTGGAGAGGGGTATTTATACCTAGACTTTAGGCCGGCTTTCATTAAGCCTTAAGGGCCGAGTAGGTTTGTTTCTTGGGCCAGGCTCGGGATAACTTGGGCTTAAGCCCGCAATGCATACAATATTAGATTAAATAACCAGCTCGATACATGTTACTAGCCTATGACAACATATATTAAATAAAGACCGAAGCTTTCTCATTGAGTGACCGAGCTTCCTTATTCGACTCAATATTTTGAGGCTACTAATCTCCCCCAAAGCGAGGTCTTGAACCTTGAAACGAGCTTCCTTGTTTAACTTAATATTTTGAGGCTAACAATCTCCTCCGAAGCTTGGTCTTGAACCTTGAAATGAGCTTCCTTGTTTGACTCGATATTTTGAGGCTAAGAATCTCTCCTAAAGCTTGGTTTCTGATAGATTCCGAGCTTTCATGTTCACAGTCATAACATGGTCTTGGGTTTCTTGAGATCGCTTTAACATTGAGTTCTTAAGTCTTATTCTTGGTCTTTATCTTTGTTGTAGTCTTGTTCCTTCATGCTTTGTGATCTTTGATCTTGAGCCTTTTCTTTTTTACTTTGACTTTAATTCCGAGATCTTTAAATCTTTTCTTTGTTTGTCTTGTTGTCTTTATCATCTTGCGATCTTGTGTCTTGACCAACATGCTCATACTTTGCATCATCTTGAAAGCTTGCTAAAAATCTCCCTTGACAATCTTTGTCTTGATAATCTTGATATCTTTAAGGAAGATCTTGTGTATCAGAGTTTGTGAAAGTCTTTGTCTTTAATTCATGAGCTTTCTTGATTCTTGAATCTTGATGCTTATAGTATGTCTTTGTAGTTTGAGCATGAGCATGTGGTAGTGAATTCGACTCTGCTAGAATGAGGCTGCAACACCGTCGTTTGTACATGCATTTTAAAGTTAGTGATAAACAGTAGATATGGACGAATATGGCTTTGTCATTCATCGAGATTCGGTTGCAATAACCTTCGGTTTCGTAATAACTAGAAATACCGATTTTGACTTAAAACACAACATTCAAGCAAGTATACCCTAGTCGAGTGTAATATAGTATTAGGTAAGTCCAGGTCGTTCCACGGGATTTGTAGCAATTCACAGATTGTTTATCAAGTAACAAAGCTAATTGATTATAACGGATCAAATAGCCAAAACGTGTGTATAAAGCAAGCAGAGAACAAGACATGATCCACATAACATAATAGATATAGATAGAGCAAGACTTTATATAAACAAAGCATACAAGTCATATATGACGGGTAATCATAATAACAAGCATATCCACCAATGATAACATAGAATCCTTTCGGCCTATATACTACATCATCACGAGCACATTAAGAATGGTTTATATCAAATATGCATACATATGAATTCCTCCCAACCCGGTCGGTCAACATAAGGAAGTGTCTTAAACATCATTCTACTTGGGTTATTTATTAATTTACCACACAATTCTCACAAGTATGATATTGACACGCCATAGACAAACGGTTCAAAACATATCAAGACAATTAACCCTTTCGGCCTATTTTAATTGCAATGATATACCAAAAGTTTAATAATTATCCAAGCAAGATAACATCGAGTTCATAAACATATATATTCATAAGTCATAGCAAAATCATTCAAATATTATTCATGTTTCACATATGAGAACAAAGTACCAAGACAAATATTTCGACTAACATAACCACCAACCCAAAACTAACAATTCCATGATCAACCAACAACCAAATGCTACTGAGATAACCAGAAATATACCAAGTAACTTTTAGGAATCCGTAACGTGTCACCAAATAGAGTGTTTGGTAACAAGGTTTATGGTAGTGATTTTAGGAGAATTTGGTGTGAATCCTCTAAGAATCAAAGTGAGAAGTGTTTAGATTCTGGAAATGGATGATATGTAGGCTAGATATGGTGTTAGAACTCTGGAAATTCATGGCTATGGTGGTGGTTTGTAGTGGTAGTATGGTGGTGAAATGGTGGTAAGTGGCGGATTAAAAGGGTGTTTGGATCATTGGATCTAAGGATCCTCACCACTCCTTCCTTCTCTCCAAAGTGATTTAGAGGTTTGTGTGTGTTAGAGAGGTGTTGGTGTATGAAGATATATGAAATGGGAGAGCCAAAAAGGGTATTTATAGGCTTTTCGGGGGTCAAAGTGCGCCACACATACTTATTTATGCGCTGCACATAGGGAGTTAATGCACACTTCATTTAATTGCCTTTAATTTTCTCCACCGCCTCAAAAGTGCGCTGCACTTTGGGTAAAACCGTCGCACTTTGGGTGTTAAAGGACTTTTCAGTTCTGGTGAAAAGTGCGTCGTACCTTCTGCAAGTGCAGTGTATTTTTGGTCATTTTCAGTAGTTGGCCATTTGCATAGTTATAGATAATTGAATTCTCTTTCCGTGGCCGCTTGAATCAACTAAAACGGAGTTCGTATGACCGAGTTATGGCCAAAACAGTGAATAGGTGTCGGGAGATCTTTAAGTTGAGTTTACTTCTTCATTTAAGCTTTAATTCTTCGTGTTTTCTTTCGTTTTCTTCCACGATGCATACTTAGAACCTACAATAGCAAATATACTCGATTCTATACCAAAAGTTTTTATATTTAACCAAATTAATATACATAAAAGCATAGATAACGCGTATAAAACATGTATAATTTGAGCATTAACAAATCCTTCCACACTTAAAACTTTGCTTGCCCTCAAGCGAATCTAAGAAAAGAAATTTTATAAACAAGGTCCTAGGTGACAAGACAAGAAATTTTTTTTATTATTTGATTATTATTAATATTATTATTATATTTATAAATTTTTATTTGAAAAATAATAAGCTTTACAAAACAAATTTAGAATTGTGAAAAATATTTTTGGATTTGTAATATGTGAAAGCAGAGATGTTTGACAATACCCAATGATTTTCAAGTTGTAATAACATGACTAAGCACCTCACGAATAAGGAAAGTATAATTCACTCAAACATTCATAGGTGATGTAATAGAGGGTAAAAGGGAAATCACACTCAATTGCTCAGACATGATTCATTAAGCTACCATAAGCTTGTACAAGAAATAAAATTGCACCGACATGGCGTAAGCACCAGGTATAATTATCAAAAGAGGACTTTTATTCGGGTTGTAATGTACAGGCTAAGGGTTTATAAGGGTGTGGATAAGGCATGGGAAATATATAGTGAAAATGGTTTTATAATATACATGTCGACAAGTCCAAGAAACCCATGTTGCTAGTTACGACAATCCACAAACCCGTGAGGCTATCGAACCTCTCATCAATATAGCCGGCACATATCATAATATATCAATACGTCGCAAATTCCAACAACAATCCAGCTCTTATTCATCACTTTTCTTTTTCTCTCTCTTTTTTTCGATTCACTTTTTTCTTTTTTTTATTTATCAACTCACCACTCACATTCACACAACTAACAATTCTCCCACACTTAATATAAGTGTACACCACAAAAATACAAAATCAAAAGGACGTCTCCTTCATCTTCGATGAAATGGCACAACACTCATAACAAAGCGCAAACAAACTATGAGCAAAAATCAACCAATCGTACCGAGCAACTAGCAACCAACCATAAGGACTTTCGACAATGGGTAAGGCTAGGATAAAGGTTATATTTTTGTAATTTTTTTTAAGTGGATGAGAAAAAATGAGTAGAATGGCTCTGCGGGTTAAACTAGGGGTATCTAGCACTAAAGATGAGTGCTACAGAAGGGTTTTATTTGGGTGGTTAGCTAATCAGTGTAATTAGCTAAAAGAATATGTTAAATGGATGGGCTAATTTGGGTTAAATCCTAAGTTGCCTCTTTATCATTTAAAAATACCTTTATCACGCAAACATGATCTCACTGCGGTCTCGTAATGATTACAAGCACAAGTTCTAGAATCAATAAATCACCGGCACACTCATAATCAAAGGAATCAAGCATAAAATACGTATGCTCTATACAGGCTCAAAATCTTCACATATTTACTGGAATGGTTATAAATGCGCAAGTAATGTTATCAACCCAAGTCGGATCCGCTTCATCAATCGGGACACGTCTCTGATTTATTTATTTACTATGTTTTTATTCTAATATATTAACCTAAGTGGCAAAAAATGTAAAAACAAGAATAGATTTTTAGATTACCGAGGGCGAACAAAAGTTACAAATTAATAATGAGTCCGATTTTTCAATTTTTCCCCCATACTTAAGTTGAGCATTATGCATAATTTAGGAAATAACTTAAATGTGGGACAAACGGGAAAAATAAATACATGAGAATAGAAACTTCCCGGGGCTCTTAAGTGCTCGATTGAATATGGCGTGAAACGGAACGCCAAGCATGTGTATTCTACCACATGTAGTATACTGATCCAAATATATCACTCCCCCAAGTGATAAGCTATCACCAACAATCCAAGCTCCACCTATTATTTAATCTGCAAACAAAACAAAACTACGTAAACCGTAAAATACAAAAGCGCACTTTTGTAGGCACCACGGTTGCATTTAGCATATGCAACAAGCCTTTAAACCCCTCGGTGGCCCGAGTGGACGAGTTATAGTCTTGTGGGGGTTTCCAACGAACATACCCACAAAGTTCAAAACTTTTTATAAAATTTTTTATATTTATATACATTTTAGTAAAACAAGCACACATAAAACATTACGAAATGAAAAATAACATAGAAAGGAAAATATAATTACTAATATCCAAACACTCAAACCACATATATAAACAAATAATTAATTAATGGCGAAAATAAAATCTTTTTGTATTTTTGTATTTTTTTTTATTTTAAGACAAACACATATATCAAACACATAATTATTATTTAAGGTTTTGAAACGATAATTTACAAAATTACTATTATTATTATTTTTTTAATTTTTATTAATTTTTTTTCAGAACAAAAGTGCGTCGCACTTGAAAGAAAGTGCGGCGTACTTATAACCTAATTTTTTATAATTTTCAAATAAAAAAAGTTCGAGTGCGGCAAAAATTTAACAAAAATGCGCCGCACAACGATATTAGTGCGGCGGCTTTATTATGACAGAAAACAATTTTTTTATCACACTTTATTAGTTACGAAAACATATATAATCGCATAAACAAACACATGCAAACACACAATAAACATATAAATTTTTTTATGTTTTATAATTTTTTTTTACTTTTTTATATTTATTTTTATATATGGTCATACTTATAAATACACAAGCAAGCAAACATGCAAACACAAAATAAAACACATAACAGATAAACAGTCATACAAACACACAGACAAGAACATTAAAAAAATGAAACTTCTTTTTAGATTTTTATAGTTTTTAACACTTTTACATAATAATACAAACAAACACACATAAACAAGCAAACTAAGATGCATAAACAAATAAAGACATTTAACAATTGTTCACATAACATAAAAAGAAAATGCCTATGATTTATTTTTATACAAAACTGACTGTTTTTGTTATTGCAGGTGCAAAGTGCGGCGCACAAAATTAATTGTGCGACGTACTTACTTCAAAATTTCTGAAAATTATATTTTTCACAGATGAAATGCAAGAAATATAAACAAACTAACAAAACACATGTTTATTATATCAACAGGAACATGTCAGCAAACAAAATAAGCAAAAACAATTTAGAAATAATATCTTTTTGGTTTTTTTTTTGAATGACAACTAATATTCACAAAATTACAATGCATATAATCATATAAAACAGAATTTCAAATGATCACGTACTTGAGACTAGAAATTTGGGGGTTTTGTTTGGGTTTTGGTTTTGATTTTAACTCATATTTTGTGTGTGAAAATTTTACAGAAAGTGCGGCGTACTTGGTAAAGTACGGCGTACTTCCTGGGTTTTTAGAAAAACCGGTGCATAAATTGTATGTGCGACGTACTTCCTGAAGTATTTTGGGCCAGTTGCTAGAAAACTGTACGGCAGTTGTTAATTTTGATTTGTAAAACAATACTGGGCGATTTTTGGTGTGAAACTGGCGCACTTCGGGTATAAACCTGCAAAATAAGAAACGGGAACAGGGGAAGTGCGACACACAAGGTTAATTGTGCGTCGTACTTTCTGCAACAGCAGACATATTTTAAAGATTTAAAGAGATTTAAACACACAAAACATGCACAATACTAGCAAACAATCTGCAAACAACTGAACAAATCCCCGGCAGCGGCGCCAAAAACTTGATGTGTGTTTTCACAAGCTTTAAATTTATAATAACTAAAAATACCAATTTTGACTAAAAACACAACATTCGGGCAAGTATACCCCATTCGTGTGTAATATAGTATTAGGTAAGAAGTGGAGCGTTTGGGTGTTGTCAGGTCGTCCACGTGATTTGTAGCAATTCACAGATTGTTATCAAGTACAAAGCTATTGATTGTCACGGATCAAATAGCCAAAACGTGTGTATAAAGCAAGCAGGAAACAAGACATGATCCACATAACATAATAGATATAGACAGAGCAAGAATTTATATAAACAAATCATACAAGTCATATATGACAGGTAATCATAATAATAAGCATATCTACCAATGATAACATAGGAATCCTTTTTCGCCTGATATACTTACATTATCACAGCGCATTAAGAATGGTTATATCTGATGTGTTGTCGTGTATGTCCAATTATTTTTGGAAATTTAAAAAAAAATTCAAGTTTTAAATTTATATTTAGCCGACAAACCTAAAACAACACTTTAACGAGCAGTGTACCCGGTTAAGATGGAGTTCGCGGTAAGTAGGGTGTCGAACACTAAGAGTGGAACATTAATCCTATATTCTATCAGTATTTTAAATTTAGTCCTATTACTGGTTAAACTTATATGTGTAAACGTTGTCTAATGATATGGGGGTTTTCAGCTTGAGAGACTGGCACAAGTTTGGTGAAAATAAATATCAATTCAATAGACAATAAACACAAAAGAAGAAGATTAGTAGATAGAAAAGCGGTACAAGCCAAATGATAGAAAACTGAATAGCCATATACAAATCTGTTCAAAATGCGTATTGTTTTTTTTTTTGTGCAATGATTTACTTATATCGCAGCGGGCATAATCATATCTTAAAAACTTAGTGTGGACATCAATCCTAAGACCTAGACCAACGATAATCATGTCACAAATAACGCATCCGCATAAAGTATCTTTAAGTTTTTAATTATAATCTATCATAGAGAATTTAAAGCAGTTGGTGATCCTGTTAACCTAGCCCAACGGGAAACTTTTTATTAACCCACTTATTGGTTTTAACGGTGTTTATATACTAGTTAGTCCACTATTCTAATCTTTATTCAGTAAATTAAGAGCTGATTGCTGAAACAAAACGGGTCACCTACCGGTCCAAACTAAGCTCATTTTCAAAGACAAAAGACAGAACGTTAGTTCGTGAGATCCTATTGGTCCAGTAATAGAAACACGATATGGAATACTAATCCCGGTATCTAGATTTACTTGGTCCCGTATCACTAGATCTAGTTGAATGATATGTCCGCATATTCAAACACATAAACAGTATGAGTGATAAACATAATTAAACAATCAACGATAAATTAATAAATCGATTTTAAAACAAACCAAACATTAAACTTTCATTAAGATGGCTAATACCCGAGGGTATTAGCCCACAACCATTGTAGTCATACAAGCGTAATCAAATAATGAAAATCGAACGATTAAGAGAGTAAAAATTACACGATGTATTCTATGGATTCGTGATCAATGCTTGACCTTGGTGGCTGATCTTCTCTTTTAAAATTCATCTTTAGTAATATGTATAAAGAATATGATATTGGCATCATTGAAAACCTCGGTATTTGAGTCTTCTATTTATAGTGTCTGAAAAAGACTCGATACGCCATAGTCTGGCAAGTGTCGATATTTCATGGTTGGATTTCTTAGAATGCGCGCTACGGGTCACTATCAATCAGTGATAATCATTCCCAATTTACTTTATTTACTGTATCTTCGAATGGTTATCTTCATGGATATGGCGTATGCAGACAGACGGTATACGCTGTATTGGGAATTGGTCAAACGCATTTTCTTGTGAAGTCTTGGTGTTTATCTTCACAAAACACTCCTCAATTACTGCACTTATCAACTTTAAAGCAATTAAGTACCAAATAATGCAATAATTATATAAAAGTGGGCAAAACAGATGGGATAAATGATATAATAAAGTGACGTTATTTGATGTCATTAAATATCCCCCCACTTGAATCCTACTTGTCCTCAAGTAGACTTTAGAAAAAGTTTCAGTTTATAAAAATGTGTCCCAACTGAAGTTGACATTTTTCCGTTTAAGCATCATTTTGTCCTAATCACCTATACATAACCAAGCTCCTCGCGAAATATAGAAATGAAAACACTCATATCACTTGACTAATCTAGGGTGCAACATTTAATTGGTATGCTCAATTGCTCGGTCGTGATTAGCTTCATATCATAGGCTTAGCAAGGATACACATCTCCACCGCTAAAGCTGAGGAGAAACAAGTCAAAAGATAAATTGGGTTAAGAAGGCTTAGGGTTGATCATTCAATAGTCTTTCACCATAAGTACCATACCAATAAGGCAGCTGTATCGTACATACACGACCGTAATGACGGAATAGACATATACAATCTGAACACATCCCCGTTCATGTTTAACTAGCGGTTAGGATGAAGAATGATATAGGGTAGGGAGCTTCTAACTTTCACTGAAAGTTGTCATCCAACAAGGCAGCTGAGACATGCATACATGGCCGTAACGACGGAATAGACATGCATGCTCGAACAAGTCCTCGTTCAAGTGGACATTAAGGTTAGTTTCTAGGAAAGGGAAGTAAAATAGGTGTTAAGCAAAATTCACGAAACAAATAGATTAAGCCAACAAATAAGGTACGGTTGCTAGTAACTTTCCCTGACCGTTCCATGACAAATACTCGAACATATAGACAGACGCCTCGATCACAACAATGACAAAGACAACCTAAGTTGGCATTCCCATAACGGTCAACTTCCCTTACATCCCGCTCTTTACATAGTTTTACATAAGTGGTGATATCGGCCACTTTTTACAAGACTTTACATCGTTGATTTTTGTAACGTATCAACGAATAATCGATCCTTTCAAGTGATTCCTTCGGTATAAAATTCTTTTGAACCGACTATTTTTCTTTCTTCTCATTTTTTTCATCAATACATCATAAATCTCGGTTTAATTCCACCGTCTTCACTGTCATAATTCATCCGGATAATCTTTTCCTTGTAACACTTCTTCTTCGGACATGATTCATAATCGCGAAAGTAGCAAAACTTATGAGCTACATATTTTTCCCATTGTATTATGCAATTTCCTGACCATTACAGAGATAGAAAAATTTCACTTTGACACAAGAAATACAAAACTTTACACGAAAGCAACTAGCAACATTGATGAAAATAGGCTTAATCTACACGGTTGGCTAAGGTGCAAAGGTGTAACGAAACATATAATATGGTGTAGAAAAAGAAAGGAATGACTCAGCAGGTTGTTCTAGGGGATTTTACTCTAAAAATAAGAGTAATCAAGGGTTACACGGAAGTTAACTAACCAGTGTGGTTAGTTATTTTTACGACATGTAGGCTATTTGGTTTAATCCTATAAATTTATCAGTTGAACATGTTCCTCCATCTAAATCCATAGTACTAATCATGGCGGTCTCGAGTGATATACCAAGCCAAGTTCTAAAGTCCACTACATCACCGGCACACTCATAATTTTGTGGAATTTTTAAGTAATCAATTGGAAACGGAATAGGCTAAATTCTCACAATATTTATCAAGGGTTATAGTGCGCTAGGTAATGTAACTAGTGATTTTTACAAAAGTCATGCTAAAAATTTTAATTTGGCCGATTTTTAAGCACTTTTAGGTTCGTAGCATGTTATTTTGTAAAAAAGAGGACAAGTACGTTCTAATTCTCCATCCCCCCACTTAAATTATACAACGTCCTCGTTGTATAGATAAAACAGTTAAATTATAAGGGAAAATAGAATTAGAATGGAAAACACTCTGATGTTTTGCTCGTGATAATTCTCCAAGATGCGTCCTTGAGCAAAAAGTGTGTTGACTAGGGCTTCAGCATGCCCGGATAAGTTCAACACATGTCCTTTTCAAATTATATCATATTATAGTTTCGGCAAGGTCTTGTATAAGAGATTAGAAGACAAGTGCAAATTCTATCTCGCTACAATGGTACAAGAAAATAGTTAAACACACAACTGTACAAGGATCAATACGCCGTATCCCAAACCCTAGGATACGCCGTATTGTTCCTGTAAAAACAATTAAATACTGGAAATTAAATATTAAGTTTTTAAAATTAATAACGTCTAGGCATCTCTATACGTCGTATCCAGAGGGTTTTGATACGCCGTATAGAGTGTCTGGGAAGACAGACTCGTGCAACAAACAATTAAAATGACCGGGTTGTCTCTCGGGAAGCACTTTTGTTTCAGCTGGTCTTTAAGTTCGACCTTTTTCCCCCTTGTTGTATCTACTTGGTACGATGTACGGTCCATCCTTCATCCTTTTTGTAAAAGATGTCATGGTAAATACTTGATACTCTGTTAACAGTTCGCGCCCAAGAGTCGCATTCGCGTGTGCATATGGCTAAGAATTCTTCATTACCTCCAATAGTGTATTTGATCACATCAAATTTGTCTACTCTGCATATTCCCTCGTTGGGCTGTTCATTATTTATATTCTCATATTGAGGAGCATCACTTAGATCCATATCACTTGATTTGTCAGCGTCCCCGTTATTCTCATCATAGTCTTTTTCATTATTAATATTCAAATAGGGTTTGGGGAATGAGTCGTTAGGAGGGTTCCCGAATTCATGCTCCTCTCATTCATCATCGCTCAAAAATTCCTCATTCAATAGTTCTTCCTCTTTCCCAATTTCTATCCAGGTATACAATAGCGCGCGTTTAGTCGTCTCCTCCACTTGTTTGTGGTTCTTAAACTTCGAGTTCCTCTAGGGTATGAATTCGAGTGGGTTATGACCTTCTTCATCATCGTCGCACATTTTATCATAATTGCTAGCACATGATAGGGGATAAAATTTCTTAAAAAATTTCTTCATTAACTCTTCCCAGGTGGAAATATTCCCATCTCCCTCGTTTATCCACCATTCTTTTGCGTCCTTCGAAAGTGAGAGAGGGAAGGCTTTCATGCAGAGTTGAAAAGGGTCTGATGACATCAAATAACGTCTATTTTATATCATTATTTATCCCAAGATATTAACCCATTTTGTATAGTTATTGAAAAGAATTGTTACTTAATCATTTATATTTAAGAATTGCAGTAATTATGGAGTAATTGGTGAAAGATAGCAAAAGGCGCGCATTCTGGAGCTTAAATGAAGATATTTTGAAGATTACTATTTTGAAGACCAATACGCCGTATCGATCAAGGAAGATACGGCGTATCCGTGCCTGCACTCACCAAAGACCACATAAGAATAATGATCAATACGTCGTATCTAGAGGACTCAATACGCCGTATTCAAGATATGAAAATCAATATAATATTCTGGAAGATATCAAACGTGGTCCCTACTCCAAGAAAACTCCAATATGCCGTATCCAACCCATCTGATACGCCGTATCGAACCGACTTCCGGACTCTATAAATACATAACTAAAAAACGAGTTTTAAGTGTGCTAAATCATATTCTCGATACCTAAACCACAAAAGTTGATTTTCAAAGGAGAAAAAGAGCAGAAGAGGTCGAGCAACGCTATCAATTCCATAGGAGACAACGTGTAATTCCATATACTTTAGTAATCGTTCAGTTTTTTGTATCATTCGTTAACTCGGTTAGTTTACCTTGGCTAAATAATTACTCTTGTATTTATTATGACGTTTGAAGGCTAATACCTTCGAGTATTAGCCATTATTATGAAGATTTGAATGTTTGGTATTTGTTTATCTCGATTTCTTGATTTATCGTTTAGTGCTTGTTTATGTTTATCAATTTATACTTGTTTACTCGCTTTTGTATGCGACCTATCATTCAACTGGATCTAACCAAGCGAATCTAGAGTCCGGGATAGCTCTCCATATAGTAATTTATACATCCAGAATCATAGAATCATAGGAATTTCACCAAGTATTTTCCTTTTAAATTCTGTTGTCTAGGATACGCTTCGGGCATAACTTAGTTAATTGGATTATATAATGTTTATTGAGCGTGTTAATAGAAGGGGACACCTAGATAATTCATTTAAATAAAGTACTGATTCCATTAGATAGTTGGATTCTAAGATGGATACTTAGTGTCTTATATTGCCATTAAGTAGTAAGTGGTAAAGTCTCTTATGAGCTAGGGTTTAACAGAATCCGACATTGCTTTAATCCCTAAAATAGATTATAATCCACAAATAAGGATGCTTTATGTGGGATGCTTTAATTATGACAGAATTAATGTGTCTAGGTCTTAGGGTGATGTAACGCCTAAGTCTTAAGAATGATATGCCACCTCGAGAGAAGAAATCATTGCACTAAATAAACAAACCAAAGTTCTAATCGGATTAATAATGGTTAATACAGTTTTCTTATATAAGTCTTGACCGCTCTTTGATCTTCTGTTAATTAGCTTGCATGGGTTAAAGTGTCTTGAAATGATTGTAGTCACCGACCAACTTGTGCCAGTCTCTCAGGCTAAAACCCCCTTTTTACCTGTTAGAATTAGGATTAGAACTAACATAGTTTTAGCATAGGTTTGACTTAGATTAGAGTTAACATAGATTAGATAACGAAAATATAAATAAATTGAGAGATTTAACCTCGCTTCATGTGTTCGACACCCTACTTACCATAAATCTACTACCGACCGGGTACACTGCCCGTTAAAGTGTTGTTTTTGGTTAAGTCAGCAAAATATAAATTTAAAACTTGAACATCTTAAATAAACACCACACAACGACACATCAAGGACCCTTGTTGTAATTCAATTTCAGTTTTGAATACTTTAAATTTATTTAATGCTTCATCCTTTGAATGTAATAAATAAACATTGCAGAACCTTGAAGCATCATCAATAAATATCACAAAGTATTTATTATTCCTTAATGAAGGAATAGCATGCAAATCACATAAATCAATGTGGATCATCTACAAAACTTATGTTTTACGTTTTACAATTTAAAATGGTTTTTTAGTTATATTGGTCAGCATGCAAGTCTTACACTTTTCAGTGTCCATGTCAAAAGCTAGGATTAACCTATCCTTAGACATATCTTGCATCATCTCAAAGTAGACATGGCCCAGTCTAGCATGCCATATGATTGAATCATTCAGTTTAGTGGTTGATGTTGATCCTAATGAACATATCTTAAACTTCTTAGCTTGATGTAAGGTTTAGTATCCTTGGATAAATCCAAAGGTACTAAGACTGAAACTTTGAGTGTATGATATAAAC